>PVKS010050235.1:0-11640 GCA_004027875.1 Aplodontia rufa
AATGAGAAAGTTGGTATATTAGCATGTGTTAAATCCAGATAAGATGTAATGCTTTACAATGTAATACTTTTTTTAGAGTTATAATGGGAAGGGGAAGGGAGGGATAAGGGAGGGTAATTGGGGGGGCACTCCTGGGGATAATTGCAATATCCAGAATATATACACATTTTATACACATTTTATATTATTTTGTTAAAATCTTGTATGGTTGTTCAAAAATAAAAAAATTAAAAAAAAGGAATACTCCATCAGAATTAATACCTGGCACTTAGTAGGTGCTTAATAAATGGACAGTCAATTAAAAAAAAATTCTGAAGACTTGGGCTCTCACCTCAGCATATCATACAACATGAGAAAATCCACTTTTCCTGTCTTTAAGAGAATAAAATGCTTGCCTTTATTTGCCTGTTTTTCTCAGGATGAGACAATGACGACACACATATATTAAGTGCACATGAACACTGCATGCATACATATGCATGCATGTTCTCTGTACACGTGTGTGTGTGCAATTGGACACACACACGTGCATGGTAGCAACGCACAGCATGCCATTCCGCATGCCCACGTTCTCACACTGTCCCAGCTCCCGAAGGCAGGACCTCCCTGCCTCTGCAGCTGCAGCTCCATTGACAGAGATGATTCGTGTGGCTCAAGGGGCTCAGGTCTGAAGACACAGCTTGAAAGCTGGGTGTGGGTTGGCTCTGCTGGCCTGGGCTGGGACGCTCACCCAGGTTTCCATGGTGCCAGAGGCCAGGCTCCTGGCCCCGAAGCAAGCTGACCCGGAGAGTGGGAATGTTCCGGCCACCAGGGCAGAGGTGGTGAGCAGCACAGCACTGAGGGACCTGCCCAGGGGCATGTCATATGCAAGGAGGCAGCTGTCTGTTCTAAGCAGGCTGCAGATGAGGCAGCCTCTTCGGATCCAGAAACGTTGGAGTTAACCGAAAAAGGAGCTGTAAAAGTCACCTCGTTCATGGTTCCATAAAATACTCTCTAAGGGTGAAGATCCTTTTAGGAAATCAAGTTAGTTTTATGGACAAAATTTCTCTTTTTTAAATTTTTAAAAAATTTTTTATTAAGGAGTTGAATTATTGTACAATCATAAATGTGTATAAAGCAACAATATGATATGCATTTGCTCCTAAACCAGAGTTACCCCATCATTGCCCACACCCTAGTCTCTAGATTCTTCTATATTTTGCACATACAACTGATGTAAATGTTTAGATTATGAATTGTCCAGAATTAAATGCATAAGTATTATTTGGATTCTTGGGGTGATAAAGAGCATGCTACGCACTTTCTTAAATGATGAACTGGTATAGAGGTTGGCCCAGCTTCAGGAGCCTGCTGAAACATGTGACAATCTTAGGAACCAAGCACTGCTTGGGGCCAGGAGCCGAGGCTGAAGCCTTGGCTTGTGATGGCATTTGGGGCAGATGTGTAGGCACTTACTGTATATCAGGCAACCAGGCTGGACAGGTGGGTGAGACCTAATTCCACTCTTCCATGTGTTCACCCAGCCCTCCCCAGACCCCAGCAGGCCCCCGGCTGCCAACAGCGCCTTGTTCTGAAACAATCACACAGAGCTAAGATCTCCATGTGGCTCTTACCCGATTACAAATGATAAGCCCTTTAATAATGAGGTCAGATTTGCTCTGGGAATCCAGATGCTTTGAGGAATCACACTGGATCCAGCAGTCAGCTACAGTTCTGAAATTTTAGGTATGTGCTTTCTTGCAATTCCCAAGCCTCATTTCTCAGTCACCAACCACTCACAAGTACTTATACAGTCAAACATATCTGACCTAACACTGATGAACTTTCACAATTTAAGAGAAAATATTACCGTAAAGATATAACGATGATGAAAATAATTTTATATACCATTAAATCAAAGGTTTTATAAGCCATTGAATTATAAAACACATTTATTATAAAGAAATGGAATTCTTCTATCCATCAAATACATTTTAAAAAGCAGCTCTTCAAATTTTCTGTTTGACACCTTATAGAAAGGCAAATACAAATAAAATAAAGACTTTTTAAAAAATTGGACCCATGAGGAAACGATAGAAGTATTATAATTTAATGGAATGGAGACAGGGTATGCTCAGTGGTAAGTTCAATCCTCAGCTCTAAAACCAGCAAAACAAAGCAAAACACATGTGAAGGAACAAGCTAGACCTGTTCAGCCCTTCTAGTGACGACCTCTGGAGAAGAGGGAAGGAAGAGGACGTGGGATTTCTCGGTCGCTCTGCTCCCACTGTCTCAAAGCCACACCCCAATTCCCATCCACCCAGCAGAAGGTCTTGTGCTCTAGAGAGTGTCTGACTTGCAGACTTAGCACAGCCAGATGGCTATCATTTATTGCATATTCAATTATTAAAATTATTCAAATGAAAATCTTAAATTGAAATTACTAAATTGGCAAAGAGTAGATTGAAGATTGTTAGACTGAAATGATCAAAATGAAGCTCTTGTCAGGGCTCCATTGTGGAACAAGGTGCTCTCTCTACACAAGATCACTGGCATGGGACTGGACAGACAGCCATGTTCACTTGTCTAGTGTGAAAGGTGCCCCCAGGTGCAGAGCTGACCACGGTGTGGCTGGCTTCCTCATTACCATCCCATGTCAAGACCTGCAGTTGTCTTCCTAAAGCTGGAATCCTTTCTCCACCTATAACAAAACACTCTGCCTGGACCTGGAGAGACTCTGTGTTTACTTCAGATGTTGCTGTACATGAGCGTTAAATCAAGAAAACTTTTTGAAATAATTATATAGTAAAATATACAAAATGATGCAGCTTATTCCCTCCAAAGACAGTTAATATTATCTCCTATTTTATTTAATAAAAATGCTTTCCGAGTTGTTAAGATTACTCCAGCATAAAACCCAGTAGATTTTCTACTATGTTAAGACCTAGAGCTCATAAGAATATTGGATGCAGCATTGACACTGAGGAAATGGAGCCAGGTGAGTGTATGTGGGCACCTTCGTGCACACATAGGAGTCCAGGGTCAGAGCAGGTGACCTGAGGTGAAGGCAACATTGTAATTGATGTCAGCAGCATTTTACTCACTGGAAGAGCTGGTGGTGAGGTAGGGAGCCAGTTCCCTAGCAGAAGGTCACCTTGAGAGCGCAGGATCAGAACAGCTGGGGACTAACCCTTCCCCCAGGACACACAGATTCACACGTTTACAAGGTGATGCTAAGATGTGGGTAGGTGGTGGGTGCCTTTTCAATAATTAACCAGAAATAGATTATATCCCCTAAGATTCATTTTAGTTTACAAACATTCTTTTGAAAATCTCCAACTACGGTGTGAAATATGAATTCCCTATACATTGAATATTAAATGAAATTAGAATTTTAAATTCCTCAGACATTTCAGTTAATAAATAATTTAGGACAAAATCTCTGTGATTTTCCCTCTGAGCCCTCTCAGCTTCCTGAACCCAATCATCCTGAGGTCTTTTCCTTGATAAAACCTCGTCATGAGCAATAGCAAGGAAAGATAATCGGACCCGGAGACCGCAATGCGGCCAACCTATCCTCCAGGTTTTAACACTTACTTGGCTGTGAATATTTCATTGTAGCATCAAATAAAATGTGGCGTCCTTAGGTGCAGATCCTAAAACTGTGCAAAGGAACCGAAAACCATGCCGACAAGCCCAATTCCACATGCATCGATTTCCAACCCATAGGATGGGTTGTGCTCTCTCGAAGGGCAGAGACAACGCGCTTGTCTGAACACGTTTTGATGGTTTCAATTGCCCTTTTTCCTTGTTTGCTTCAAGAGAAAGCAAGTGGAATATTGTTCATGTGCTAAGGTGACTCCGTAGAAAGGAGGTGAGGGGAGGGCTTAGTCTTCTGCTTTTCTTTCCAATCCCGCGTGGAGGTTGGAAGATGGATAACGTAACTTGGTGAAAGCAATCTGTCAGCAGAGCCAGCGGACGGCGTGGTGAGGAGAGGGCAGAACATATGGTTGTTCAGCAAGAAATGCCTTGTACGCCATTGATTATTCTTTTCTCAGAGCAACAACTAATACCCTGGTGTGTGCTAGGATAGAATGATCGTGCGCGTTCGGGGAGGGGAGGCACTTACAAATGGTGCTTGGCTGCATTTGGCTGCTATTTATTAAGTAAGCAGTTGTCCCAGGCCTCTAAAGAGTATCTGATGGGCTTGGGCCATGGAGCACGGGTGCCTTGTTCATCTGGAGATGTGGGTGACAGTCGGGAAAGCGTTGTGATTTCCAACATGTGCAAAGTCAATAGCTGCAGCTACAGGAGAAGGACAGTAAGGAGGCCAACTCTGGGAGAAATGCTGGATTAAAAACACAGTAGTCACACCAGGTAGTGGCTGACAAGTAATCAAAACAGGACCTTAAATGAAGATGCAGATGAACACAGTCATCTACTCTGGGTGGTGAGCACCTGTGGGAGACTTTCTGCTTGGTTTTCTCCAACACACAGGTTACCATGTCTTCCACTAGTGTTGTACTTTTCCTATTTATGTTATGAATTGTCTGCTAGAGAAACCTCGTCCTAGAACGCTAATTGGCCTTCCCCACAAGAAGTACTCAGTGTTCATGAGATGAGTAAATGAGTGGAACATGCTGCATTCTGATCAGAAAATAGGACTAGTTATCTATTGACTTTCAGTACTATTTATGAAGAGTTGCCCAATAAACTGTGCCATACTAAGGCAGAATCACCCATAATGTTGTGCCCCACGACTTCTGCTCTCCCAGGCTTCCAAGCCATTTGGTGCGGGACCAGGAAGCACCTGTCACTCCCAGAACCAGCCTCTGCCCAGGGCCAGGGGGCCGCTCTTGTCAGGCAGACGGGTGGGGGCATCCGAACAGGAGACCCTCCTGAGCGCTGGATTGTCACCAGCTCCTGCTGGGGAAGTCAGTGCTACTCTCCCTCCCTCTGATCTGGAACCTAACTTCCCACACCCTCTTTCCCAATTCAGGTCAGTGTTATATTTAAGGATATTGTTTGTGGAGTGTCACAAATCAGGCATCTTTTTTTTCTGGCACAAACCCACAGCTGTCTACGGACGTTGCTGTTCCTTTGGGAACAACACTGTGCCTAGGGGAGGGGACTCTCTCTGAGGCCTTCAGCGGGGTGGTGCATCCGCCCCCATGCACCCTGGGATGGTGTGCAAAGACACAGGAGGGCCTGGGCTGTGCTCAGCCAGCTGCTGGCTCGCAGCTGTGTTGCCCTGGCTGGACGCAGCGCCTGAGCACCGATAGATCCATGACCTCACTCCCCGTGGGCTGCGTCCCTCACTTTCACTGACAGCAAAATTGGACCTTCATGTGCTGTCATCTCAGAGGAAGTGGACACGCATCAGTCATCCTGACATGTGTGAGCATATCTAACCTTATTCTAAAGGAGGAAATGCCACATTTGCCTTCAAATGAGTCTTGAGGGATGAGGAAAGACCGCATCACTTAAAAATAGAGACTTTGAGTGCCTACCAAGGTGCCCATGTTGCTATTTTTAGTGAGTTATTTCTCAAAAGATGCCAGTGCCCAGGCCCAGCTGGGACTGTGTCCCGGGAGCAGTGGCTGCTCCACTGGAGTGTGACAGTCAGGTTCCGGAAAGTCCCCTGGGGAAGAGGTCCTCAGGACGAGAAGGACAGTGGTCCTGGGCTTCTGGAGGGAGAGGGTGGGAGAGTGCTCCCTCAATCCCACAATTCATTTCACAATCCTACAATATGCAAGATTAGTTTCCATAAGTTTTTCTCAGATCTTAGACAACATTGCCAGGTGGACGGATAAGATTGCAATTGTGGCTTCTTTACAGGTGAGACAGCCTCTCCAGGATGGTCACTGATGACCCACAGAAGAGCTTGAGCTCTGGTCAACAGGAAGTGGATCAGAGGGCCCTCGGGGCAGCAGGGCTCTGGTTTTCTTTGTATCTTCGCCACCCCTCATTGCATCCAATAGCTTACTCTCCATAGAGCAGTAGTTAAAAATACATTTTCTCACACATTCAAAGTGCTCAAGCATTAACTCCCCGGAAATGACCTAAAATAATGTTAGTCCTCAGCACACAGGAATTGTGAACACATGAACTCTGCCCTTCCTCTTTCCTTCCATCTTCCCTTCCTTTCTCTCTCTCTCTCTCTCTCTCTCTCTCGTGGGTGGGTGTCTTAGGAGCACCTATCATATTCCTAAGGAATGCCTATTATATTTCCCTACATGCATGGATACTCAAAGGGTGCTTCTTGGCTGAGCTCCTAATCCGGCTCCACAGTCCAGGATGAGTGTCTGGGACCACTGGGGCAATGGCCCAGAATGGCTGCTGTCAACACCATGGTATGTGCGCATGGAGGGCCGTCTGTTCACGCCTGCTGTTAACAAAAACCTGTGTCCCGATTATCATTCATTTTAATAGCATCGCACAGCTCTTCTGCCCTTTAGAAATGTAGAAGGCACAGAGCCACAAGGCTACAACAGCACTGAGAAAGACAAGAAAGAAGAGCTCCTTAATTTTCTTCCCAGAAGAAAACAAAGAGTCTCTCTTCCAGCTTAAACTTGTCTAAAAAACTAAACAGCTATCACTTAGTATGTATGCTAAAGATGCATTGCTTAGAAGCTATCTATGAAGATAAATAGGGTTTTCAAAGTTTGAGTTTGCATTAAGTTTTGATTTAAAATTTGTATACATTTGTCAAGATTTTACTTACCAAAAAAATAGGTTCTGTTTATATAAAAAATTAGTAAAAAACTCAATATAACAACAATTTATTATGAAGGAATGATGCTCAATATAATCAATGTGCATTAAATGTATCTGATTGGAAATGGTTGAAGGACAGCTTTGGCAGATTTTAATTGAATTTTGTGTAGCTGAACCATTAGCATCACAGTTGATAAGTCCAGTTCAGTCTCAATGTACAAGAATACCAAGCTTAAAAATATATATTTTTAAAGATAGTTTGCATTCTTTACTCCCTTAAGTTAGTGAAGAAATTCTATAAGATTTCAATGAGCAAGAATTTTATCTTCATTTACTAATTAGCATAATGATTCTATTTAAAGCATTCTCTGAGAAAAATATTCCACAAAGTAATATCCGACGAGGCCAAAGGATTCATTTTCAACTGTAAGATTTATAATAATATTGTCAAAAAAGTGGTGTTTATACCATCGCCTGAAAACAGCTATTAATGCTTCAGTTTTTTTCTTATTAGAAATCGCTGATCTAGTGACTCTGAATGCAGATAGAAAGAAAATAAGACATTTCACTCATAGAGACCATTTCTTATTCCTAATTTACACAAAGCAATTGTGCACATTGCTGGGATTCAATGTGTCATTCCCACACGCTTATGAAAGGTACAAGGACCAGACGCAGGGAAACAGCATTGCCACCATCTCAAACTTTCTTCATTTCTCTGGGCTGGGAGCATCTCACACCCTCTCTAGCTGTTTTGAAATGTGAAATGAACTGTGTTTACCATATGATGTGCTAGAACTCTCCAATCCCATGAGGACTTTTCGAAGCCTCCATGTTGATGGTATGTGCAGTCCTTGGCTTTCTCTGCCTGACTTATTTCACTGGACACAAGGGTCCCCAGTTTCGTGGATGTTGTAACAAATGACAGGATTTTACTTGTTGGGGCAGAATAGTATTTCACTCTTCCTAGGACTGTTCTCTCCTCTCCCTCTTCTGGCAATGAGCACCTCTTGGCCACTGTTGCCAAAGCCTCCCAGCGTCCACAGGAGTGCAGGTGCCCACAAACCTGCACGTGTGTCCCACAGGCAAAGGGCCTAGAACCAAACTGGGCTGTTTAAGGAAATAATCTGAAATACTGCGGATGCGAATCAACAGTTCACTGCACAGCAACAAACAAATCAAACCCAGGACAGCAAAATGGAAGAAGGAAAATAAAGTTGGAAGGTAAAGCTCATGGCTGCTCGAGTGTGCAGGGCCCTTGGTGCTGAG
This sequence comes from Aplodontia rufa, assembly GCA_004027875.1. NCBI lineage: Eukaryota > Metazoa > Chordata > Mammalia > Rodentia > Aplodontiidae > Aplodontia > Aplodontia rufa. The sequence continues at coordinate 7,966 of PVKS010050235.1, forward strand.
GAGAAGACCCTGTGACAGTGCTACCCTCGTCATGAGAGAGACAGTCTCTCAAGGAGGGTGGGAGGAGCCCAGAGTGGAGTGGGGGCTTGACTCAGGACCACCAGGTGTGTGGGTCAGGAGTGGAGGGTCACAGGCCCAGGACTAGCAGGTGTGGGGTCAGGAGCTGAGGGTCACAGGCCCAGGACCAGGACCAGCAGGTGTGAGGTCAGCAGCAGAGAGTCACAGGGACCAGGGGGCGGAGGGTCACAGGCCACAGGCTTTTTGCAGTTCAGGGTTCATGGTGTGTCCTTTGAGGCTCAGTATCCCTCCCTTTATTCTCAAATTCCTACCTTAGCCTGAACTAAAATGGTTTGTAAAGAAATCAAGGCAGCTGGTTTCGTGAGCCCGCGGCCATTCTGAAGCTTCAGGTGCCACCATTCATAACTGTGTCAGTGAAGCTCCCTTCAAACCCCAGAGAACAAAGTGCTCACGTGCTCCAGCCTGGTGTGGTGCAGGTAGCATGTCTGGCTTTAACCACGTTTCCCCAGCGCCCGGGGCAGAGGAAGGACTGTGACTCCCACGATCTTAGATCAGCCTGGAGACACCGGGGAAACGAAGGAAGCGCCTAAGTAGATGGACAGGTGTTGGACCGACAGAAAATGAGGTGGAGCACTGCCCTTGTCCTTGGAGACAAACTGATGGCAAAGTCAGGTGAGGCCAGCAGGGTTCTCTCAGTGTTTTATCCACAAGTGAATTGATGCGTTGAGACGTGATTAGGTCAATGGAAAGCTTCAGCTAATGTTAACTAAACTTTGAAACAATTAATGTGCAAATCAGACAGTGGGTAAAATACTAATAAGTATTTTACTAATAAGTGACAGTGGTTGGAACTGTCCCTCGCAGTGGGTGCTCTGGACTGAGTTGGTCAGAGCAGACAGAAAATGAATTCTGTACGCCGCCTTCCTAATGATACTCAGCTTGCAGCGCTCTCCCTCCGGCCCTTCTTGAGAGAGACATATGCTCTGGCTTGCAGGGCACCATCGCCTGGGCTGCATGGTGACAGCCTGCCCTGCAGCTTGTCTGTCCCCTTGTTTGGGTTTCTGTCCATTTAGTATTCAGCATTGTAACGCAAATGCGCTGTCCAGACAGGGTCCCTCATCCGGAGTTCCAGTCTGCTTCCAGTTCTTCCTTTCGTTTTAAATAGAGGACCTCAATGGGAATGGGATGGGCTCAGTTTACCTGCATTCCATGGCACACCTGCTACCTGCACCACACCAGGTAGCAACATTCCCTGCGGGCTTTGAGGTGTCATGTGCTGGCTCCAAACACAATCAGTGTTAGTGTAACAGCTGATTTCCTGATGGGTAGCACAGACCTGGAGAACCCAGCTGCACCCTTAAACATGGAGAGGAGGCGGCGGCCAAAGGTTCCTCTCTGGGCTCTAGAGAAGGCAATTACTGGTGTCACCTGCACTTGAAATTTATTTCCAAATTTATTAGATGGTTCTGACTGACGCACATCCCTTAAAAGAACAGACTACAAAATTAGAACTGTAATTGAAACTGGCCATATCAAAATGCTCTGCAGGAAGACTCCCTGCAGTTTCTGTAATTGGGCATCTGCAAGACCCACTTTGTGGACCCCAGGTTGGTCTGTCACTCTTCCACACGTCATTTTCACAGTGGCAGCATGGACACAGCAAGTGTCACCAATGAAGGAATTGCATCTTAATGTGTTACTCTTTGACTTTGATCTCTTCCACTGAAGCCACGTTACTGTGAGAATTTCACTTGAGAAATAATACTGACTAAAAAGACTCAACATTGTCTCCACACACTCTAGAATTTCCATTTGACAATGTATTTTCTATGTTCATGTGTGAACTGGAAGTAAATTCTAAATGCCTCTAACTTGGATCCAAAGAAGCGTTGGATGTATTAAAGCCATGGTCCTGCATTCACTATGGTACAGTTGGTGGCCACAGCTGGCTTCCCAGAACTCAGTATGTGCACCAGTCACCTGTGAGCAGTTTGGAAGCAGACCTTCCTTCTATAGGTCTAGGAAGGGCCTGTGACTCTACATTTCTAAAAGTTCCTAATGCCATGTGGAACCCATCTCCCAGGGGAGATGTAGATGTAACTTACTCAATGGCTCCTGCTTTCCAGAATAAATGACATGGTTCTTGTTACATGCTGTTTGGTCTGTGGCACAATCCTTGAGGCAAATGTTAAATTCCAAGACCTCTAACATATTGGAATTCAAAGGCTGCACTTATTTTGATCACATTTACAACTTATATCAAGAATTTTGTGTATCGTTATGATGAATCTAAAAAATTGCATATTCAGAAACTAAGAATGACAACATATTTTCCTTGGTTATTTATTATTTAAGTAATCTTGTGGGATGAGCAACAGTTTGCTTTCAACATGCCAAGCTAAGATAGCATAGAGGAAGTGTTCTTAGAGGGCAATTCCAGGTGTTTGAAATGCAGCAATGACATTTGTTAGGACAAATGACACCCTGCCACCATGTAAATGTCCGGTCAGGCCTTGTTAATGAGAGATGGATGAACAGTTTATGTAGCCTCTGACAGTCACTTATGCCCAGCGCACTGGAAGGTCAGTGAAGGTCTCTCCAAGAAAGGGGACAGTCACAGGCTGGACCTCCCAAAGAACATAACAGCTTCTTTCCTTAAGTCCTGGGAATTAATGACAGCATTGTTTAAGCTGAGTGCCGGGCTGTTGAGCTCTAGTAAATTGCCTTATGCACATTTATTTCTCTATTATATAAGAAATACTGCTAAATGAGGATTGCTTACTGCATGTTAAGATTTTTATTATGTTTGCTTTGAAACTTCGGAAAGTGAGGAGCTTTGGTCACCTGGGAAGTCAGATGCGTTGTGCTCAGGGTGGGAAGTTCTTCGCCTCCACTTTCCTGCTGATCCTTCATTACCTGGAAGCGCACTCCACCTGTGTGCACTGGGTCGCCACCCAGAGGAGGTGTGACCCCTCACTGTGAAGGGCTGGGGCTCTTCCTGTGCGCCATGCTCGGTTGCCCTGGCTGTTTACCCTTTGCTGGTGGTTCCGCTATCTGAGTCAAGATATCTTTCTTTTTTTAATTTACTTTTTATTAGCACATTATAGTTTTACATAATGTTGGGATTAGTTGTCACATATTCCTAGATGCACACAAATCAGCAATACAGTTTATTCAATACCCACCTCTACCTCCCTTCTCCTATCCCCTGATCCCTTGCTTTTCTTCTGGATCCTATATTGTTCCTAAAAAACCCAAATACAGTGACATAATTCTTATACCTATGAAGAACATTTTATATATATATGCCTATGATATATACAGTGACATTTATAACTGCCTGGAATGTACCTTGCTTTATCTGAGTTCCAAAATTTCCCCATCTCCTCCCTTCCTAACATCTCTTGTTATTCTTCAAAATATTTGACAATGGGATTAAGCATTTACATTTTGTACAGGTATGCAGCATAGCTTGTTCAAATATCTTATGAAGTATTTTGCAATTCTATCTCATAAATTTTAACATTTTGCATTTTTGTTCTATGGATCTAATACACGAGTTTGTCTACTTTACTCCTGAGCCTGGGTTTAGGTCCAACCTCCACAAAAGAGAGACACCATTCAACCCTTGATGCTCTGTGTTTGACTGACTTCACT
>PVKS010050236.1:0-11641 GCA_004027875.1 Aplodontia rufa
AGACAGAGACAGACAGAGAGACAGAGACAGAGAGACAGAGAGACAGACAGACAGAGAGACAGACAGACAGCCAGAGGGACAGAGAGAGGGACAGAGAGAGGGACAGAGAGAGGGACAGAGAATCAAAATTTTTTTTAAAGAGAGAGGGACAGTGAGAGAGACAGAAAGAGAGAAACAACTTTATTTAGTTTTTCACATGGCCTTAGTTGCTCCAACACTTAGTTGGGTACCCTGGTGCTGGGGTTTGAACCTGGGTCCCTGCGCTTGCCAGGCAAGTGCCAAAACCACTGAGCTACTGCTCCAGCCCAAGAATCAATTTTTATTGAGTTTTTCACATGGCTTTCGTTGCTCTGACACTTAGTTGAGTATGTGGGTGCTGGGATTTGAACCCATGTACTTGCACATGCTGGGCAAGCGCATTAACTGCTGAGCCACTGCTCCAGTCCCCCTGGTTTTCTTTTTTGTATCTAAGACTAACCAATCTTTTTTTGGCTTAACCTCACCTAATCTTTCTTTAGTTATGCAAACATATTTAATTAGATCACAGTCTAAGCTTTCAGATCCAGAAAGTATTCTGCTTAAAGTGACCTTACAGATGAGAATAAAGATGGTTGATTTCACTTCAAAGAATTTCATATTTCTCTTATTAATGAGGTGTCAGGTATACTACATTGTCATGCCCAGGTACTAACATTTATTGTCTTTACCTACATGAAAGTCAATAAAATATTTAGATCAAAATTTTTTTCTGCATTCTCTAGTTGGTATCTAGGAAAGTCAACACTGACTCTATACCTAGCAGCCACCAAGTACGTTAGAAATGATGAGAATTACTGAGAGATCCAAAATACATAGCATGGGAAAAAAGAACCAGAGAAAGAAAAGTGAAATTAACTGTGAAATAAACCATGGAAAGCGGGGAAAGAGAAAATGACCTCATGTATGCTATAAAATCCATGAGTACAGTATAGATACTATTATCAAGTGCCAGGTAGCTCTCAAATGTCACCAACACAACCTGTTGATAAGAAGAGCTGACCTTAACATCAATTCTGCAGAGCCCAGTCTCCAATAGGGAAGTACGAGTTAAGGTGGGCATTCCAATGTGGCACTTGATTAAAAATAGGTGACAATCACGATAGTTTAAGGTTGTTCAAAAAAACAGAGTGAGCATTTCAAAGTGAGAAGTTCAGAGTTTGGTAATATACATAATCTGCTGAAAAGTTCATGGGTCTTTTGAGAAGCTCTTGTGATGAACAATAAAGTTATTTTCCTGGATAGGCCTGGAGTGGTGGCTCGGTGGTTACAGTGCTTGCGTGTCATGCGCAAGTACACGGGTTCGAACCCCAGCATACATGTACACAACTAAGTATCAGAGCAACAAAAGCCATGTGAAAAACTCAATAAACATTGATCGACTCTCTCTTACTGTCCTCCTCTCTTTAAAAAAAAAAAAAAAAGTTATTTTCCTGGAGTCTCTTGGATACACAATTATTCCAATGAATTATATTATTCCAGTGGAATAGTAAAATCGTGTGAATATAGGTCTTAAATGGTGTGAGATATATAGACTCTGTTCTCTTTACAATCTATATAGTCTATAAAATGTAAAATATCTTAGCAGCTACTTTACTCAACTCCAGGGAGCACCATCCACCCTATGGGATATGCAAATAATGCTCCTGGATTATTCAGTGCAATAGCCCTATTATATTCCTACCACACCTGTTCTAAGTCCGGGGTGTGATGAACAGTACAACACACCACATATGATGTGGGGACAAGACAAACTCCATCTTGTCGGGAGCACTCACACGGAGAACAGCATGACCTAAACTGCCTCTATTTTGGGGAGAAACTGCAAGGCTATAAAAACAACTTAAGAATGTAAACCACGGCCAGCTGGAGCCAAAAGAAAACCTTGACAAACAACTACCTATAGGGTCCAGAGGTCCTTGTGGTAAAAACACAAAAACCCCTAGGCCCATACGCAATAGCAGCAGAGGTCACAGTCTCCCACCTGCCTTCACCCAATCCTGTAACGCCAAGGCTTGTAACTCCCAGCTTGCAGAATTTTCTTTATAAACCCTGACTCTGAGTCTCAGCACCGCTCTCCTCCATCCGCTGCTGGACGGTGGATCAAGCTCGAGCTTGTACTCAATAAATCCCATGTGATTGCAGGGGACGCTGGGCTCTGTGGCAGTTTGTTTAGGGGTCTCATGGATCGGGCATAACACTTGGTGCATTGGCCGTGAACCCCACAACCCCCAGCCCCGAGGGGTTTCTTTTCGCTGGCTGTTAAGTCTTTTTCTCTGTAGTGTCTTTCGTTTTATGCGGTGCACCCAGTCTGTAAAGTCTGTATGCGTGACAAAGTTGGTTGTGGCAAACGCACTGGAGGACCAAGGTCACAGGGAACTGGAAGACGTGCCAGATCCCGTCGGTGGGGGGGGGGGGGGCACAAACCCCTACTCCAGGCCGCAGAGTCTCGAATCTGGAGGGTGTTTGGTTTTATTGATTCTGGCACTTCAGGGCAAAACCGAGGGTCACACCCTCATCTGAAAACCGAAGGGTCCCAAACCGTGGCTGTTTTTAAGGTGTTGCCTGTCTAAGTGATGTTCTGAGTTTGTTTCACTTGGTGTGTCTGTAATTACTGTTCTGACTCTTGATCTGACTGTGATGGTAGAGATGGGACAGATCCCCTCCTCCCCTCTAGACCTCTGTTTGGCCCATTGGGCAGTGGATGTTAAGGCTACTGCTTCAATAGCATAGAGGTCCAAAAAAGTAAATTTGTAACTCTTTGCAGATCCGTGTGGCCCGGAAAAATCAGCAACTGGGAAAGACACTGTTAGGGCAAAGTCTAATCCTTTAAGGTTTCTTAAAACATTGGTATGCCTATCAAGGAGATTTCCTGTGTCTATGTGTTACATAGTTTAAAGTAGGCAAGCTAACAAAACACTTGGTTAACTCGCCTGCCTCTCTGCTATCTTTTAAACATTGTTCATGTTAAACCTGGCTTACATTTGTTTTAAATGCATAGAAGCGCTATCACTACTGGATTCCATTTATAAATCAGTCTTTAATCACTGGTACTGTTTCCACTTGGCAATTTCATTTTCTATTTTTTAACTGTTTTGACTTAAACAGTATGAACCATAGTATTTCTCACCTTAAAGTAAATGGGAACATTGGAAGTTTCATAAGGATTGTATCAGAATGCAGATTTAAGAAAGGGTCAACAAGCAGGAAAGAATATGTCCATAGGCATGGACATATACTTTGATGCGGAAATTGGAATGAAAAAATGTTTCTGGATAAAGAAATAAAGTGCTTAAGTAAGTTGCAGAAGGTTTGTGGAAGGTAAATCTCAGAAGCTTGTGTGTTACTGAAAGGAAACCACTGCAAGGCTTTTGTTCAAAGTTTTAGTGTTGTCTGAAAATCAAGAGTAGCGATGTCTTAAAGTAAAAATTGTGCCAGAGGGTGAAAGGAGATAAAAAAGCTCTACTTGAGGGTGTATAGTAAGTTGTAGAATGCTCGAGGGGATGTGAATTTTATTTGCCTTGGTCTATAATACCAGCAAATAACTAGTTTGAAAAGAAACAAGTGTGTTGAAAAATTGACAATATTATATCAATTCTGGTGGATTTATTCATAAAGTGGAAAAAAAGAGTTGTGGATCTTAACTGCAAAATGTTTGTTAAAATAAAGTGATAGACTTCAAAAAGGGAGAAAAGACTAAAACCCTGTGTTATTGCAGGTTTATAATGGTGATCAGTTCAAGTCAGTGTTTATTATGTGAAATATTTACCACAAGAAGTGAAAATTGCAAAAGATTGTAAATAGATCAAATGATTTCTCTGTATTCAAAGGTTAAATTTAGTTAATACAAGGACATCTATATAATTAATACTGGCTTTGTTGTGTATTAGATTTATTCATGTCTTTCAAGTATATAAATTCTTTAAGGTGTAAAATTTAGGGCAGCATTTTATCAAGCTGCTGTTTCCAAACTAAAGTTGTTTGTAACAGTGGTCTCCTTCAGGTTTATATGGAAACAACAAATTTAAGTATGTATTTATGTCATTTAATATTTTGTAATTGGATTAGAGTACCTGACTTTACACTGGGATAAAAATTTAACTGTATTTTTATAAATAATAAGGAGAGCCTAATTTATTAAAGATTAGCAATGTAAAACAAAAACATTTTGCTATCTTTTCTACAAAAAGGAGCCCTCTTAATGTTTATTTGATTCATGTTTGAGATATAAGGCTGTATGTTAACTAACTACTTATATACTCTCAGGAAAACCCTACAGCCTTTCTGGAGAAACTCAGGGAAGCATTGAGAAAACACATCATCATGGACCCTGAGTCCATAGAGGACCACATAATTTCAAAGGACAAAGTTATCACTCAGATGGCCCCAGACACTCGGAGGAAATTACAATAATTGGCACATGGCCCTGATCAGTCTTTAGATAACATCTCCTAGCTTGCAACCTCTGTCTTTTGTAATAATGATCAGGAGGAGAGGAAAGAAAGGGAACATAGAGACTAAAAAAAAGCTGAGGCACCAGCTGGCTCTGACCCTACAAGGAGTAAGCTTCCAGGATAATAGAGGAGAGAGATGGAATGGACCCCAAGCCACGAAAAGGATTTATGTCCACTGTGAAAAAGGGGGGCATTACCTGCAGGAGTGCCCACAGGCCAAGTGCCAAGGGACCACCATGAAGGCCCTATCCTATCTGTCAAGGCAATCACTGGAGGAATAAATGTCCCCAGGTACGCAGGCCCTCGGGTCCAAAGTTCCCCACACAGGCCTGACAGGGCCGAGGTCGGCCTTTTTGGCTGTGACTCCTATGGCTCTGTGACTCCTATTACCACACATGAACCCCAGATATGCTTCTCCATGGAGAGCCATAAAAAAAAGAAGGTGGTCAGTTTCCTCTTGGACACTGGCTTGTACTTGTCTCTTACCCTGGATCCCCCTCCAAATACTATGACAGTGCAAGGAGTGTCTGGAGGGCCTATAAGAAACTGGACTCTCGCATTAACTTATAAATGGGACAGGATGATGTCTTCTCCTCCATTCCTGATAGTCCAAAGAGTGTTCTACCCCTTAAGGGAGTAATTGACTTTGAAATATCCAAGATTCCGTCAAGATAAGCCAAATGGAGAATGGCCTTAAAGTAATTAATGAAGCAGATGTTCTCCTCCACTCTATGACGCCTAATCCTTATACTCCGTCATTTGAGGTCCTAGCTACTGCTATTTAGTTTACTGTATTAGATATCTTTTTCTGTATTCCCCTAGACTTTCAATTACAATACCTATTTCTTTAAGGAGCCAAATAACAGACCAGGTTTTCCTTCTCTTAAACTCAATGTTAACTTTCATTCTGACATTAACTTTGTGATATCTTAGTTCAACAGATCCACTCCAACTTAGAATCTGTTGAACTCCCGACTGATGAAGATGGAGCCAACCATGAGCACTCCAGATGACCTCTACCACAGACTCCTTATTCAACCCAAATATTCCCAAGGGAAGACCCAAGACTGCTTGCCCCATGACACCCCTTTTTTCAGCTGGAAGTAATCAGATCGTCGTCGCCCAAACCCCCAAAGCAGTTTGGGTTTCCCTAAACAGGGGATAAGGAAGAAAAAGTTAGGCAGGCAGTGTAGGCAGAATAAAGTGGGTCAAAGAGGAGAAAATTAACTGATGGTCATCTTTCCTGGAAGGGCAAGATTTTTACGTCTTGTGTTTCAACTTGTGTATCGACAGGGCACATTTGGTGGACACCCCCCATCCCCATGCTGGGGACTTGATCACCATGTCTCAGCTCCCAGGGTCCCAATGCCTACTGTGCAATGAGGCAAAGCTACCTGATGAAACTATTAAAGGTAATTGTAACCCTGTGATGCTCAAACTTACGGCCAAGATTAGGAGCTAGAGATCCAGGATCCCTTTTCACTGTGCAGATCAGAAAACAACCATTCCTGGCTAGAGTAATAGGACCCAACCAAGAGATAAGACCCGGACCGGTTCAGCCCCTGGCACAAATACCACACCCATCAGAGATGCCCACTCTGATTCCTAACTCATTGCCTCTGCTTTTAAGGAACCTCTGTGGGACCTAATGATCAAGAGCTATCAGGTTTTAAATGCGACCAAACCTGATCTCACTGAATCCTGCTGGCTTTGCTATGATATTAGGCCCCCTGACAACGGATGGGATGGTGGGCATGTTCCTCTGGGCTCACACCCGAATGTTGCTACTACATTGATCATTCAGGAATACTTAGAGACTCCATGGCCAAAGTTAGGGAAAGACTAAACAAATAAAACAAGAACGAGAGGCCTCACAAGGTTGGTTCGAATCTTGGTTTAACAGCTCCCCCTGGCTGACCACTCTGATTTCCACATTGCTGGGCCCCCTCCTCAAATTAATTTTGCTTTTAACTTTTGGCCCTTGCATTCTAAATAGACTGGTTCAGTTCATAAAGGAGAGGCTGGAGGCTATATAATTAATGATAGCTACAAGGTATTAGCCCCTAACTATGACAAGCTGATGGACGGGCCCTAATGAGGCCCATGACTGGGACCTCTAAGTAACAAGACGGGGGAATGTAGGGACAAGACAAACTCTATCTTGTCCGGAGCACTCACATGGAGAATAGCATGACCTAAACTGCCTCTATTTTGGGGAGAAACTACAAGGCTATAAAAACAACTTAAGAATGTAAACCACGGCCTGCCGGAGCCAAAAGAAAACCTTGACAAACAACTACCTATAGGGTCCAGAGGTCCTTGTGGTAAAAACACAAAAACCCCTAGGCCTATACACAGTAGCAGCAGAGGTCACAGTCTCCCACCTGCCTTCATACAATCTTGTAACGCCAAGGCTTGTAACTCCCAGCTTGCAGAATTTTCTTTATAAACCCTGACTCTCTGAGTCTCAGGGCCGCTCTCCTCCACCCGCTGTGTGGGAGTGCTGGACGGTGGACCAAGCTTGAGTTTGGACTCAATAAACCCCTGTGTGATTGCAGCGGACGCTGGGCTCTGTGGCGGCTTGTTTGGGGGTCTCATGGATCGGGCATAACAATGATATAAATCATACCTAATACATAGCACATAACACTAATGATAAAGGGTGAAGCAGGACAGTGCTTTCACAAAATACAAATGTTACTACACACGTTGATTTTTTTTCCATAAAAAGATGAATTTTTCAGATAAGAACTAAGTCAAGAGCAAAACTTTTTTGAGGTCCGAAAATATAGCAAAATGTTTAACTAGGCCATCACGAAACATAAAACGCTAAATACATTGTATCATGTATGTAGGAAGCACACCTACCTTCAATTTACCCAATATCCATTCGCATGTTTTTGTTCATCTGGGGATGTTGAGATGTCTGCGAAGTCCAGCAGCCCCTCTCTGTTTGCTAATGCCGAGACCCCTCCCTGGGGTTCACCTGCTACAGAGACCCAAGGGCATTCTGAAGGAGAAAGCCTGTTGGGATACCAGAAGGAAAGTGCACTCCAGCTCCTCTGTAGAAGGAGCAGCCTTTGCAAAGCCAAAGGATGGCTGGCTGGCTCAAGATCCAGACGGAGTGTACTAGAACAGAGGACAAGATCAGGCCAGAGGCAGGAGACCAAACGGACAGGTTATTAGGAGGACCCTCATGAAATGTGTCATCTTAGAGGTTGAACTTGATCCTGGGAGGAAGGGAAAGTCTTTAGGCTGAAGATAAACTTGATGAGAAGTATGTTTTAGGGTCTCTCTGCTTTGCCACGGGCCAGCTCCAGCAACTCTTAGGGTCCCCGAAGGATGAGTGGAGTAGGCGTGGAGGAGTGACTTGAACCTCCCGAGCAAGTTGCAAGCAGACACAGTACTCTGCTGGAGCAAAATGCTGTCTGTTCTTTATTGTTGCGCTCTTTTATACAGGTGCATAAACAATGCTTTCATTATCTGCCTCATTAACCAAATTGACCACCTGTAACCATTTAAACTATTTCAGAGCACCAGACACAAAACTATCCACTTTATCATTAGTTCATGGTCAAATCTTCATGAACTGTTTCATGTATTGTACAAAAAGGCTTTATTTTCAAAAAGGATAATGTTTTTAGTTCTTTGCCTGTTTTGATAAAAGGCAAAGATCACTTTCCCAAAACTCTCCCTATTTTCCTTCAGATGTTTCTTATTTAACTACGCTATAGGCCCTTATACCCTAATTAACCACTAACCCAGAACCACCCTGTTACTGTAACCTTGCTAGACATTCTGTAGCTATTCTAAGTCCTAACATTGTTAATCTTAAGATATTTGTGCATCCTAACCTATGGGCTAAGAAATTAAATCTTAACTTCTGCACAGATAGGAAAGGCAATTTTTACATATACTGTTTCTTTGTTCCTTAGTTCCAGTTATTTTGCTCTCTATTTCCAACCCTGCTTCGAAGTCAGTATAGCTTCATCCTTCATGACTTCCATATGTGTTCTATAAGTACCTGTCTCATCAATCCGTAACAGTTATTTCCAATTTGTGTAAATAGCCAATTTTCAGAAGGGATGGTTTTGGCAATATTCTGGAATGCTGGCTTTGCCGAGCCCTTCCTCAAGTCTGGACTTTGTCAGAAACTTGGTAGATATTGCCTCCTCCACTGCTTGACAAGGAGCAATCCAGGTAAGAGTTGCTAACCCATATTTGGCAGGCTTCCTCTGTCATGTCCTCACCTTGACATAGAATTAGCATCAAAGGAATTCTGGCTCCACACATAGTGCAGCAAGATGCTGCAGGTAGATTTCAGGGAGAATGTTACTAAAGCAAATTGGATTCTGTTCCAAAGGTCCTCACTCGACATGTTTTCATTGCTTTCTTCCTGTGCTAATAGCTAATTCCCTCTCAATCCTAGATCCTTCCCTCTTCTCCTCTGAGCCATCCAACCCCACCTTCTGCTTGCATTTCTCACTTAGCAAAATCATAGCCAAGTACTTCCATATCTGTGGCTTCTAAGCTTCCTTCCAGAAATAGGGAATGGTCTGTTTAACCCGCTAGAGCAAGGACATGCACTAAGGTAGCTACTGTGTGGATTGGGAAACTAGGCAAATACCGTGCAGACCAAACCAGCAGGGTTTAGTAACTGACTACACCAGAGAGGGAGAATTCAAAGCTGATGCCCTGAGTTCACTGCCATTGATCGGTTTCTTACTAATTTCCTGACCTGGGTGTTTATTGCATTTGCCTAGTTGCAGTCCTTCTCCCTGGTGTCTTTGCGAATGTTCCACACGGAACGCAGCAAACCTCTCTCCAGGTAACTTGCTTTCCGAGAGCTCACCCTCCTTCACATGGTCCACAAGGACCTCTCCTGAGAGTCCTTGTCTGTCAGTAGTCTCCTCTCCCACTATGCCCCTATGGGACCATATTACCTATACGTCCGGCTTAATGACTGCTATTGTTGTGTGGCTTTACACAACCTTGGCAACTTCTGCTGGCTTTCAGACTCTGATCAAGCCTCGTTTCCTTGGAACACTTTCCACACTCACTCCCGGGGTTAGCCCCTTTCCAAGCTGAGTGGAAGGACTCCTGTCTGTAACACATTGCATACCTGTTACAAACTCTGTTTTCTAATTAGTCCCTTCTACTCAGGTAGACCTCAAGCTCTTTGAGGACAAGGGCTATATTTTTATTTTCCCGCCTCTGGATACTTGGCATCCAGCTAGGAGTCTGCTCACAAACCCTATTTGCTGAGTGACTATACCATTAAGCCTACTGCCTCCTTCTCAAAATGTTTAATTCCTACTTATATTACAAAATAGTTGAAAGTTTTAGTCTTAAAATTTTAGCAATATGGCATAGCATCATTGTATCTGATTGCAAACTTCCTTGAGAATATTCTAAAAGATCTTTTTTAAGTAAACATATTCATATATCCTTTAGCAAGCGCCCTTCTTAATTATAGACAAGCAATTATTCCAATGCAAAATTTTTATCTTTTCATAACCTCTTTCTTGTTTTCTATGAGAGGAACAGAATGCAAGTCTGCCAGCGTAGTTGTCTTTTTCTCTCTGTAGTCGTTAGCAAAAGGCTTCGTTGAGCAAGCAGTGCAAGCAGGTAACAATGTACTTTCATAAATATTTCTGACATTATCTTTATGGTCTGGAATTCCATAAAAAAGAATATCAGTGTACCAATTTTAAGTGAAAACAATCCAACCCAGGCAGGTTTTATTAAAAGGTCTCTCTCCAAGGGTAGCTTCTCTCCCCAAAGAGTAACAAAAGTAAAATCAATAAGCCAAGGAAACTACAACAATGTATTTATTGGAAATGAACCTGACATTACATTAACCTGATGAAGATGCAAAATGCACGGAGCAGAACTGTTGTAACATTTTAAAAAATCACAAATGAGAAAAAAAAACATTTTCAAAAGAAAATATTGTATCCAAGTCACCTTAATCTCTGAATATCATAATGCAACTCATAATGCTGGCATTAAACATCCAGAATAAAGTTTACTTTAAACTGAACTACAGAAAGCAAAAGTTCCCTCCCCCCAACTTGAAGACTCCTTGGCTATCACCTGCGTCTCACACCTGTAAGGCAATCTGTGTCACTATATAGTGACAAGATGTTTGTCCTATTATTCATGATAGGAAAAAAAAAAAGAAACCTCCTACAAACAGAGACATTTTCAGGAAATCTAATCAACAAATCCGTTGGTGATCTCTAAGTAAATGGGGTATGTAGAATCAGCATTTTCTAGAACCTAGAAGTGATATTAACTTGACTTACTAATAAGACTTCCTTGTCTTCTGAAAAATCATCTAGATGCATGGGCACGCTGATCTGTGATAAGAATCCATACACTCACACTGGGTAACAGTCATAAAGGGTTTCAGAGGTTTGTCATCTGCTCATCGAGGTTTTTCTGAAAGCTTTAGAGCTTTACTCTTGCACTCTATAGTACATTTCAGCTTGTGTATCACAAACTCTCTTTGAAGAAAATTACCCCCAAATAATCCATCTGTGAAAATAAAAGTGCTGTCAAAAGCAGTGATGATAAATAGTATAGAAAGGCAAGAAAGCTGCACAGATTTTCAGAGGCACTGTCGTAAAACCATCTCTGAAATGTCAAACTGCACGTGTACTTTGAAAATGACTTCCTTTCTGTATACCCAGCATGCATGAATGTCCCCTAACGAGCTATTTGCAGGTGGCGGAAGCTGGGAGTCCAAATCAGAATTGTAGGTGTGGGTTGAGCTGGTGCCACGTACCCTTCTGTTCCACTGGATTTCAACGGTTTTCCTAAACATTTCACAGTTCTCCTAAATTTTCACATGAAAGGGGAAGATGATTAATAGCTTATTAAATTCTGTCAATTGGCCAAAAAAAAAAAAATCTCAACACAGTATGTCCTCTTTGGAAAAAAAATCAATCGTAATTGCATTTCCTTACCCTAAATTGAAGGTTGAGAGAACAAAATTGAGGGCTTTCGTTGTTTGGTGGGGAAATAGCCAACCTTTGTCACTTGGTTATTGTGGCACCAAGTGTTAACCGTTCACAACTGCAGAAGTCATTTAAATAAAAAGGTGGAAAGCTAACTGAGACAATTCAGGTCCTAAATTATAATTTCAA
>PVKS010050237.1:0-11641 GCA_004027875.1 Aplodontia rufa
AGAGTGGGAATATAGGCGAACCATCTCAGAAGCAGAGGTTATTCCTCCATGAGATACCCATTTTATGCAAGAGTTCTCCTGGGGGTAACTGCAACAGGTGAAACTCAAGGTGGTCATCCATGTTTGGGCATTACCCCTGGATAACTATGTATATATACTTTGGTTATTGATGGTCTGATAATGTTTCCCTCTCATTTGTGTCTCTATATACTCTTAATAAAAAAGAATTTCTAAAAAAATAAGAGAGAAGTGCAGTGAGAGAAAGACAATCAATTTTAGTTTCTCAAGTGGCTTTTGTTCCTCAGTCTTCGTTGTGTACATGGTGCTGGGATGTGAACTGGGGTACTTGCACACGCCAGAAAAGTGCCTTAACCACCAAGCCACCACTCCACACCCCACAGACTACACTTTAATTGCTACATGATCCTTATGTAGTTCTTACATTTATCTTCATTTATGTGAATGATTAAAAAATAAAAACTATGGCTGAGAATTGAAGAACACTCTACCTGTGTGTATGTGAGTGTGTGTGTGTGTGTGTGTATGTATTTACAATATATTTGTGATTTTTTTTTAGGTTTGTAAATTTCAAACCTCCACATTAGATTGAAAGTACATGGAAATCTACCATTTGTTAGTTTACTTTTTAAAAAATTCCTTTAGGTATATTATTACTTATCCCAAATGGTTAGCTCACTCTACTACTATGCTTAGTTTTAAAAGTGACATCTATTCTTTTTTATTCCAAGTATTACTTCTTTCAACATTCAGTTACAGTCATCTAAAACCCTAATTCTGCATCTTGTTCCTTGTTGCCTGCTTTCTGCTGATTCTGTCACATGCTAAAGTGTTTTCAATTGATTTGAATGTTTGTTTGCAAGCTCTTATTCAACTAACCTTTTAGCTTTAGCTCCTTTAGAGAATATTTATGCTTTCTTTTTTCAGGCTTCTTTTCTTCTTTCAGGCTTTTGAAAGTAGTGTTCACAATGGTTACAGCAGTTATACTAAGTTTGATATAGCAATACAAAAAAAGAAGTCAAGGGGCTGGAGCGGTGGCTCAGTGGTTTCGGTGCTTGCCTGGCAAGCACAAGGACCCGGGTTCAAACCCCAGCACCACGTACACAACCAAGTGTTGGAGTAACTAAAGCCATGTAAAAAACTAAATAAAGTTGTTTCTCTCTTTCTCTGTCTCTCTCACTGTCCCTCCTTTAAAAAAAAAAAAAAAAAAGTCAACATGTGTACAAACCACCTTAGGACCTGGTTTTAATTTAGAATATTATGATAGGCCTAGAAAAGGTGAGAGCTTCCTTACTGATACAGATGCTACTGCAAGTTTGTGGACCACACCTTGAGTGTCAGGGATCTTGGATGATATTATCTTGAGAATATATTAAACAAAATGCTCTAATTGATTTTCCTAGACTGTGTATGTCATGGATATTTAAATCTCAAGCATCATGTAAAGGTACACATTTTCTTAACATTTTTTATGTTGACAAGATTGATCATAGGCTGGAGCAGTGGCTCGGCAGTTACATCATTTGCCTGGCATGTACAGGTACACGAGTTCAAACCCCAACACCATGTACACAATGGAGTCTTGGAACAACAAGGGCCATGTGAAAAACTAAATAAAATTGATACTCTTTCTCTCGTTGTCCCTCTCTCTTTAAAAAATAAACAAATGATCATTTTATGAAGATCTCTCTCACAATTTCTAAATTTAAAGACCTGTCTGCTGAACAAACCTTAAACCTAAGGCACTAAATTTATGATATAAGCAAATGCATGTAAGAAATTCTTTATTTCATTTCTGGCTTACCCTACTGGTTTCAGCTATCATCATTTTTTGTCTTCATAAAATCTCCTTATTTTCATGTTTACTCAGCTAGGTATTTATGTGGTACTTGCTACATTTTATCAGAATTTCTAGACTTTTTTGTAGCATGAGAGTTTTTGGAGAATATTCAATTTACCCCAGTATTAAAAATAAAAATCAACTATATTTGTACATTTAAATATTTTTCACTCATTTGTCAAATGAATAGCTTCTCAATGATTTCTCTATGGTTTTGATAATTTTTGCCATTATGACTTCACTTCATCAATCTCAACAGGCCACTTCACATCATTGAGAGGATTTAATTGATTAAGTACAAATGTCTTTGGTTTAGTACTTTATATCTTCATTTCCTAAATAACAGTAATGATAGTTCTCAAGAGAAAATTCCAAACTCAGAGAAATAATGTGATTAAAATAATTAATATGGATTCATATGCCTTTATATTCTCTTTGGACCAATGAAAGCAGGTAAATCATAGTTCCTATTAAATTTTAATCACTAACTTAAATCTTCATATATGCAGTAAGCCATGGATTTTTATGTATATTAGTTTATCTGATGCTCATGACAACTTTATAGAGAAAGGATTTTCTAATTTTAGAGATGAGAAAACTCAGAATCATAAAGAAAATGAACTTTAAGATAGTGCCCTAAGTGATGTGAATGGAAACTTAAAGAATTAACTCTTGTCTTGAATCAAGACAAGAAACTACTATGCTATAGCCTTAAAATAGATGAGTCAGGACTATAAACCTGAATTTTCTCATGCCAGTCTTTAATTCTTATATTTCATGTTGCTTGTAAAGTTAACCAAAGACACAAATTTGTCATTGGCTTCTCATACTATGTAGAATTCTACTGAAAGCTACTCACGCTGTGAGATGGACTCTTGCATATGTTACTAATTGAAAAATATTGGGGAAAATATCTATGGAAAATAATTTGATAAGAATAGTATATTGCTGATGCACATGAGCAAATAAGCACTCATTGAATACATAAAAAGTAAACCACTTACGCATATACTCCACTGTTTACTAATACTAATAAGGACACATCCTTATCCTACATTACTCCATACGTTTTACATCTTATTCCTCCAAGAGCCTTAGCTTTCAACCCACTTTATTAATCTTAGCAGAACGCTTATTATTGACAAGGTTTAAGGGATTAAGCATGAAATTTGATTTCCCCTACCTTTTATTGTATACTTTCTATATCCCAAAACCTTGCATGTGTCCAGTCAAAAGGAACCAAATATCACCATCCTTTCAAATCTAATACATTAATACATATCTAAGAATCAGCCTTGACCACTTTATTCATCACCCAGTGATTAAACAATGTTCTACATCAGTTAGAAATCAGGAGAAAGAAAGCATACAGTACTTTGAAATGGAAAAATTAAACATGAAGAATGTGCTCTAAGCCCCAATACCTATTTCACAGAGATTGAGTTCAACCCTTTCTCTATCTCTTATCTGTAATTTCTACTTTTCTTTGCTCATCTTACTTAAAATTAAATCCTCATTTCTAAAAATTAAATCCTCAATGTCACAGAATAAAATACCCTAGAAGTCTCTGTCATCTGTCTTGACATTTTCTTCCCAACTCATGATAGTTTAGCTTCTATTTTGTAGAACTAAAATTTTTCTTAACATAACTGAATTGTCAAATTTAATATTTTATAGACCTCATATTAATAAAATTTGCTATATTTGGCACCACTGATCACTCCATATTTGAGGAAAAAAATCAGTATCCTCTGATGGCTACTTCTACATTTTTCATGAGAATAAATATTTAATTAAAATATAATGAACTAAATGCTTACTATTTAAATATTATCTCATCAATTTCTTTGAGCTCATACTTTTATCACATATCATAGTTTATGTAGTTAATTCCACTCTCATAATTTCAACCTGCTTTGGATGCTGCTGAGTCAAATTCCTATCTCTTGTCTCTCCCCATCACGTTTCATTGCCTGATGGTCAATTGAATTTGCATGCTCTACTGTGTTCATATTGTCCAGATTCAAACGGCAATTGATTTTCTTCTATTTTATCCTATTTCATATATAAGTCAACAGTGCCATCATTAATATGCATCACCTTTGACCACTTCACTCACTTTCATTAATTAAGCAATATTTATATCAGTAAGAATCAAACAAGAGAAAGAAGCCACACATTAATTTGAAATAGAAAAATTAAAAATTATGAATTATAAACCCTATTAGGGGATAAGAAAAGAAAGGATAACTCTAAAATTTCCATAGGGCTAAAGGAGACAAACTTGGAAGTGGAGCTTTCTTCCCAAGATTGGCTTTCAGATCTTATAGAAACAGGTATGCTTGCAAGTCATCAAATGATAAAGCAATTCTCTGGGTTTAGCTGGAATTGAGTTGGTTTACAATTTCTAGACATTGAAGAAGGTGGAAGATAAAAGGTTGTCTCTTTCTCCCCTCTCCCAAGTCCAAGTTGGGAGACAGACACCTCCCACTTAGGTTGGGAGAGGGAATTGGGAACTTGGAACCCAATACATGGTGTGCTGTGGTTGGCCATGTCAAAATCCAGTATTGGCTAGGGTTCCACAAATCCTGCCCCCAGCCAAAGCTCATTAAATGATCACCTGGACACACACTGGCTTTGGTGGACAAGAGACAACTTCTTCCACTCAACCTCAGTGGCACAACACAAGACAGATTCCATCCATGGGAGAGAAAGACAGAAAGAAGTTTGCTTTGGAGCTCAGTACTGGGCTTGTGGCAGTAAAATTCAACCTCAAGGCAAACACAATGATCTTTTTTCCCAGGCTGGTAACCATGGGCAGGAACTACACATCTGCCCCTGTGCCATGTGGAGATAAAAGACCCCAGTGGCATGGACTTCTGTTTCACCTTCATCACCTCCACCTGACTATAGTAGTCTCAGCCCATGGAAACACAACAACAGAAGGTGGACCATAGCGATGTGGGCCTTGGTCCTATGCTTGAGCTGCACTTGTCTCAATGACCTGTGGACTCTGGGTGTAACCTAGCATTACAACAGTCACCATGGTGGCCTCAGGAATGTCTAGGCCATCCCTCCAATAATCCCAGGAGAACTCCAAAAACAGAGCCATTACTCACTTAGGGAAATAGGAGAGAAGTGGGTGGTTAGGATCCTGGAGCCCCAGGCTCCTTGGTGGACCTAGTGCCAGGAAAAGTCCTATGGTGCCTGACCACAGGCCAGTGACTGTGAACAAGACATCTGAGCCTTCTCCTACCTGAGGTAGAGGCATGTATGAATGCACAGCTTTATAGGTGCACCATCAGGCCCTCCTAAACACTATAGCAGCTGCAGATATTTGCTACACTTGGATTTGAGGGGCCCTCTACTGCTGAAACAGTGACAATGCACCAACCCAAGATGTGGCAAATATGGACTTGGACATGATCTGTCTAATGCTTTATTAGTAGTAGTGGCTACTGGCTCAGAGAAAACAATAGATAGCATACTTAGAATTTCTACTGTCCATAAAGCCACTGACATATATAAATTCTCCAATGGAGAACTTGAAATAGCTATTTTAAGGAAAGTCAATGAACTTCAAGGAAATAATGAGGGCTAAATCAGTAATTAATTCAAGAAACAGTTATTGAAGTAAATGAAAATAATCAAATGGTGATTATAGATCTGGAACATACACCAAATAAAATAACATGAATCAATGACTGAAAATCAAACTAAAAAATTAGTGAGATCAAAGACAAGCTATTTGAAAATACCCACCAGAGGAGAAAAATAAGAATGAAGAGGAATGAAGAAAGATCTTAGAAACTGTAATGCAGTCCTAAAAGAGCACATATTTGGATCTTCTGGGTACAAAAGAGATCTGAGAATAAGAAAGAGGTAGAAAGTTTATTCAGGGACCATAATATAAAGCTTCCCAAACCTAGAAAAAGAGAAAAATGCCCAGGTACAAAAAGGCCAATGATCACTGTTTAGTTTCAATTCAATCATGTCTACCTCAAGACATACTATACTCATGCTCTCAAAGGGTAAAGATGAAAAGAGTGTTCAAAAGTAGCAAGAAAACAGACAAGTGACATATATGGATGTTCTAATTCACTCAACAACAGACTTCTCAGCAGAAATCTCACAGGCCAGGAAGAAAGATGAGATATTCACAGTGATAAAATAAAAGAAGTGCTAACAAGAATACTATACCCAAGAAAGCTCTGCTTCAGAAATGCCTGGGAGATAATACATCCCCCGAGAAACAAAAGCTGGGAGTATTTATAAACACGAGAACTGTCCTACACAAAATGCTAAAGGAACTTTTTCAAACTGAGACACTAAACACTAAAGAGTAAAGATGCTGGAAGGCAAAAACAAACGAACAAACCAACTTTACTGGAAAGAGTAAGTATAGAACCAATATTGTAAACATAATGTATAAATCATTTATATTTTAAGTATGAACACTAAAAATGAAAATAATAACTATACTAATATGACAAAATGGGACATCAAAATCTGTCCAATGGGACATCAAAACTTCAATATGTGAGAATGAATCAGTTCCAAGTTTAAATATTTTACTGCTATTATTTTTTATTTCCTAGTTTATAATTAATGTAAACATGCTTTCTGGCAACCTAATTCCACTTACAAAGCAAAAGTCTAGAATACACACACCTAAAATAAGGAACCCAAACACAGTACAAGAGAAAAATTGCTTAACCACAAAAAAAAGAGTATAAGAAAAGAAGAACAAAAGGAACACACACACACACAAACAAAATGGCAGTAGTATAAGTTTACCTATTAATACTTAACTGAAATCCAAATATGTTATATTCTCCCACTAAAAGACATATAGTGACTTGACTGGATGGATGGAAAAATAAGACCCAACTAAATAAAGCTTACAAGAAACACATGTTACCTCTAAGGATACATATAGTCTGAAGGTTAAAGGATAGGAAATGGTTCTATGCAAATGGAATCCAAGAGAAATCAAGAGCAGCATAATTAGGATAAAATAGACTTTAGATCAAATTGGGAAAAGATGCAGGAAGGGTCATTATATAACAATGAAGGGGTTCAATTCAGCAAGAGGAAATAAGCATTCTAAACATGTAAGCACTCAATACCAGAGGACCCAAATACACAAAGCAAATATTAATAGAAATAAAAGAGAAATTCCAACAAAACTACTAGGGGACTTTAGAACCTCACTTTCAGCAATGGACAGATCAACCAGACAGAAATAAGTAGGATAAATAATAAGTTCTTATATTACTCCCCACCATCACCAATATATTGAAATGATGCTCTGATTAGTAGTAAAATGCACACTACATTAACATACCACTAATGTAATTCTAGTTTGCTTATTTTTGGAGTACTAGGGATTTAACCCAGGGTCTCAATGCATGCTAGGTAAGTTCCCTACTACTGAACAACATACCAGCTCTAAGGTAATTCATTTTTTATTAACTTATTTTTTATTTGTTTGACATACTCTTACATATTAGAGGGAATTATTGTTTCATATTCATGCATGCATGGATATTGATAAAGTAAGTTAAGGCTGATCCTAGTCCAGGATCTCCTACCTCTATCCATTCCCCACTCTCATGTCTCCTCTGTAATAACTCATTCTACAGATAAAAATGAATATATATATTAAATTTTGAAATCTGTGAGTTTCTCTGTCAGCCTACATATAGTTGGGCTTATGGGAGTCAAGTCTTCCCAATTGTATTGATGATCTCCCTTATCCCCCCCTCCTGTTCTTCCTTCCCTCCCTTCTCCCCCACCCTTCATAGATATGGTTCCCTTAGCTTATGTAAAAATTTCAACTATGATGAGTTTATTATTTAAATTTAGCTAACTTTCATCTTGTCTTAGGTTTTACTTTAGCTTCCACATCTGAGAGAAATCATTTGGCTTTTAACTGTTTGAGATACTTCACTCACCATAAGGTTTTTTTCCATCTCCATCCATTTGGCTGCAAATGCCATGATATCATTCTTTCTAATAGCAAAGTAGAACTCGTGTGTGTGTGTGTGAGAGTGTGTGTGTGTGTGAGAGTGTGTGTGTGTGTGTGTGTGTGAGTGTGTCAGTTTCTGAATCCATTCATGCACCAAAGAGCATCTTGGTTGGTTCCATAATTCAGCTACTGTAAATTGAGCTGCTATGAACTTTGATGTAGCTGTGTCTCTGTAGTATACCGATTCTAGCTCCTTTGGGAAAGCACCCAGGAGTGGGATAGCTGGGTCGTAAGGTGGTTCCATCATTAGTTTTATGAGGAGCTTCCACACTGCTTTCCAGAGTTGCTGTAGAAGTTTGCAGTCCCACCAACAGTGTATTAGTTTTCCTTTCACCTCACAACCCCTCCAGCATCTATTATTATTTGTATTCATTTTCATTTTTGCCACTCTGACAGAAGTGAGGTGGAATCTCAGTGAAGTTTTGATTTGTATTTCTCTGATTGCTAGTGATGTAGGAGGTGTTCTTGTATGTTTAATTGGCTTTCTGGACTTCCTCTGTTGAGAAGTGTCTGTTTAGTTCCATAGCTCATTTATTGATTGAATTATTTGTGAGTTTGGTGTTCAGTGTTTTGAATTCTTTATATCTTCTAGATATAGGTCCGCTGTCAGAGGCATAACAGGTCAAAATTTTCTCCTATTCTGAAGGTTCTTTCTTGACACTCTTTACTTCTTTTCCTGTGCAGAAGCATTTCGGTTTAATGGCATCCCACTCATTGATTCTTGGATTTAATAATTGCATTATGGGAGTATTGTTGAAGGAGGTGTCTACACTGGTTTGGTGGAGTGTTGCTCCTATTTTTCATTCTAGCAATTGTATAATTGCTGGTTTAATTTCTAATTCTTTATTCCATTTCAACTTGACCCTTGTGCAGCATGAGAGATAAGGATCTAATTTCGGTTGTCTGCATGTAGCTATCCAGTTCGTCCAGCACTATTTGTTGAATGGACTCTTTCCTGCATACTATATTTTTATCCCATTTGTCAAATATTAGATGGTTAAAGACTTGTGGGGCTGGAGTGGTGGCTCAGCAGTTTCGGCACTTGCCTGGCAAGCATGAGGACCTGGGTTCGAACCCCAGCACCAGGTACACAACTGAGTGTTGGAGCAATTAAGGCCATGTGAAAAACTCAATACAGTTGTTTCTCTTTGTCTCTCTCACTGTCCCTCTTAAAAAAAAAAAAAAAAGACTTGTGAATTTGTCTCAGTGTCTTCTAGTGTGTTCCATTGGTTTTTATGTCTGTTTTGATACCAATACAGCACTGCTTTTGTTACCATAGCCCTAAAGTAAAATTTCAGATCAGGTACTGTGACACCTCCCGTTTCATCTTTTTGCATAGTAATGTTTTGGCTCTTTTGGGTGTCCTGTTATTCCAAATGAATTTAAAAATCACTTTTTTCTATATCCATGATGAATGTCATTGATATCTTGATGGGGATTTCACTGAATCTGTACAGAACTTTTGGCAGAATGGTAATTATATTAATTCTGCCTCACCAAGATCATGTTTTTCCATCCTCTCAAGTCTTCAATTTTTTAATATTTGATAGTTTTCATTGTAGAGGTCCTTTATGTCCTTTGTTAGGTTGATGCCCAAGTATTTTATTCATTTTGAGGTTAGTGTGAATGAGATGGATTTCCTGATTTCTTCAGCAGAATTGCTGAAGTATAGGAAAGCTATTGATTCATGAGTGCTGATCTATAACCAGTCACATGGCTAAATTCTTATTTAGAAGCTCCAGAAGTCTTCAGATAGAGCTTTTTGGGTCTGCTAGTATAATATCATCTCATCAATAAATAGAGATAGCTTGACTTCTTCTTTTCCTATTCGAATACATTTGATTTCCTTCTCTTGTCTGATAACTTTGACTAGGGTTTTGAGGACTATATTGAATAAGAGTGCTGAGAGTAGACAGCCTTATCTTGTTCCAGAATTTAGTGGGAATGATTTCATTATTTCTCCATTAAGTATAATGTTGGTTATGGGTTTATCATAAATGGCTCTTACAAAATTAAAGAATGTTCCTTTGATTGCTAGCTTCTCAGTTTTGAGCATAAATGTGTGTTTTATCAAAGACTTTTTCTGCATCAATTAAGATCACCATTGACTTTATCTTTAATTCTGTTTAAGTGATGAATTATATTTATTGATTTGTGTATGTTGAACCAGCCTTGTGTTACAGGAATGAAGCCCACTTCATCATGATGTATTATCTTTTGGATGTGTTTTTAGAAGCCATTTGCAAGGATTTTATTCAGGATTTTTGGATCTATGATCATCAAGGAAATTGGTCTATAGTTTTCTTCTCTTGATATGTCTTTGTTGGATTTTGGTATTATGGTTATATTTGTTTCAAAAATATAAAGGGTTCTATCCCTTTGAATTTCATAGAATAGCTTACTAAGGAGAGGTGTTAATTCTTCTATAAAGGTCTGGTAGAACACTGACAATCCATCAGGTCCTGGGCCTTTCTTTCTTGGAAGGCTTTTGATTTCCTTTGATTTCTGTTTCAATTTTGCTACCTTGGTTGTTTTTTTTTTTTTAAACAGGTTTTTCAAATAGCTTTGATTTTTCAAAAGTTAACATGTGCATTACAGGAAACAGAAAAGTACAAGCAAAGAACAAAGTCATCCAGTCACAAGCAATTTAGCTGGATGTGTCCCTCTGGGTCGTGCGCACACATACACAACATCCCATTTTGTGTGATTGAGATCATAGTATGTATCATGCTTTCCCACACATCATGAATATTCACCAATTCTAAATTCCAAAGCTATGTGAGTATTTTTGATAACTAAGAATACACTACACCAACTCAATCTGTTAGGAAAAAAAAAAAGCAATCCTTTCTTGGGGACAAAAATTTTCACTGAAGACAGAAATGGCAACAGGCCTCTAGATAGACATATCGGCAGAGTTACAACTAAAATGATGCATTCCCTTAATGCTGGATTTAAAATGTGACAAAGCAACAATACACCAAGCATGTTTCTAAGAGGGTTCATTATCATATTTCTACTACTAAGATATTAGCAAGAACACATGTTCCCAGTGAACTGAAGTACTCCTATAGTATAGCCAGAAGATGCACAATCAGTGGCTCCCACCGAAATGTGAATCCTTGAGCACTTGCTCCCATCTTTCCCTGCGTGCTTCCTTCTGCCCCTCTGCCTAGTGAACACGTCCTGACGCACACTGCCCAAGCCAAGATGCATCTTTTCTATCAATTATAACAAAAGATATTTACAAGGCAGCTAATTTGCTAGCTCTACTTTTTCTGATACACCGTCACCTCAGGACATCTAGAAAGCTCAGATGTTGTGAAATAAAGTATGAAACTTGTGCACAATAAACACAACTACTTTACCAAAAAGCACATATAGATCTGTGGTTATAATTGCAAACTGTCTTCTAGATATGGAGATACTAACAAAGAGCCCTTCCCCTCACCCTTCCTCCTCTCCCTCTTTACCACTCCAATGACTTAACTTCAGGACTACACATACCTCCAAGAGGTGGATTAAGAAAGGTCATTCCCAGAAGACAGTTCTTCCTAAAAACTAACAAAAGGATATTTATATAGGGATTATTTTGCTACTTCTAACAAACTTTGGGCATTAGGACTTATCCTTTAATACCCAACAATATTAACTGAAATACACATATAACAATGGCAAGACAATCTGAACTAATCTCCCCTCCCTGCACCACCCAGTGACTCTTCAAGGTACACTCCAAGATATCAAGTTAC
>PVKS010050238.1:0-11715 GCA_004027875.1 Aplodontia rufa
GAGGGCTTCAAGGTTCCAGGTGCAGGAGGGTGATTGCAGAGCAGCATTCTTTCTCCTGCATGTATATTTAATTCAATCAGACCTGCTGGACTTGGATCCTTTGCCCTCTAACATGCTCTCTATCTACCTTAGGAATTCATTTAGGCCCTCTCATTTAGGAAGCATGAACCAGGCTAAATTAGATTACCCTGTGATCATGCAGCCTGAATTTCTCTGGCTGATTGATGTGTTAGCTAGACCCAGAACTTTGCTTCTGGGTTCAGCCTCTGAATGTGACCAAGGTCCTGGCATGATTGTGGAGAAATCTGCTTTTGAATTTGGTCAAAGGGACCCCAAAATAGGGGGAGGGGGAAGGGAAAGAGGCAAACTGGATTCTTGTTCTGTTCCTGTGTGGCAGAGAACCCTAGGTTATGCAGCCTCAGGTCCCAACAGTCTCCCACTCAGTTTGTAATGCCCTTGGGATTTTGACATCTCTAGGGGCTAATGAAAGCACCCCTGGCTCCCTCTTGTCTCCCCACCCTTTCAAAATGTTGGCCTTACTTT
This sequence comes from Aplodontia rufa, assembly GCA_004027875.1. Classification (NCBI taxonomy): domain Eukaryota; kingdom Metazoa; phylum Chordata; class Mammalia; order Rodentia; family Aplodontiidae; genus Aplodontia; species Aplodontia rufa. The sequence continues at coordinate 544 of PVKS010050238.1, forward strand.
CTCCTCCTGAAAGATAAGAGACACTGTGATACCCTCAGGCTTTGTGGGCAATTCTGGATATGCCCAGTCTGGTCCTGGACTTCTGTCTAAATTCAGGATTCATTGAGGCAAAATTCTGTATTCCCAGTAAAACAGTATTCTTTGTGCAACCCCCACCATGCAGAACCAACACTTGAAGTGCCAGTGCCATCACTGCTGCTGCCTCTGTTACTGCTATAGTAAACTGTTCTTTACCTCAGAGAGCAGGTGAAATCAGCAAAGATCTTTTTATATTGCAATTTTTATAGATTTCCAAGTCTCGAAGTATCTGCAGTAATATTCTGGTGAATTCCAGCATCAGTGTGTTCACTCCTTCTTCTCAATGCTGTAGGACTGGTGGGATTTTAGTCCCAATTCAGAGAGTCAGAAGAGATGCAACTGGTCCACAATCCAATATGATCCCAAGTCTTGGAATCCATTTCTTTTCAGAGCTTGGTATATGTTATTGCAATCCCTCCTCACTTTTATTGTCTGGGTAGAGAAGTTACTTGAAATTTGAAATCATTTTCTTCTAAATGTGATATATGTTTTTTCTCTCTCAGGTTTTTAAAACATCCTTGTCTTGTGTGTTGAGTATTTTCATAATGTGTTTTGGAGTGGATCTGTTGTGATTTTGTATATTTGGAATTTTATAAGCCTCTTGAATTTGTGTTTCCAGATCATTCTTTTGTTTATTTTCAAGGTTATATACTTTGTCTTTAAGGTCTGAAAACCTTTATTCTAAATGGCCTAAATATTTGGGATACTTTCCATTGAATTTTTTATTTAATTTGTCTATGCCTTCATTTAAAGGACTACCATTTGATTCTTTTTCAGGATTTCTATCTCTTTTTGAAGTGGTCTTTCAATTCCTTTTCCTCTCTATATTCCTTCCTTACCTCATCTTTTAGTTCATAGAATAATTTAAATTTGAATTTTATTATTTTCTTCTCTAATATTTCTTCAACTGTGCTGTCACTAATGACTAGTTGAAGCATTATGGGTAATTTGGGATACTTTGTTGCCTTGTTTCATGGTATTTGCATGTCAACCCGTGTTTCAGTATTGTTCTGATTTCTTTTTAATTCAGGGCTTATGTTGTGAGCTTCTTTTTTGTATGGACCTTAGGTTGGGAGGATTTCTATCCACTGGCATTTTTTTTCTTTCTTTTTCAGGGCTGAGGACCAAACTCAGGGCCTTTCACATGCTAGGCAAGCACTCTGCCACTGATCTAAATCCCCAACCCCCTAAATTGTCATTTTAATTCAATGTGTGACCTTTGTTGATCCCATTATCAGCCCCTCTTTAAGAGAATATTGAAACCTATTTACTACTTTCTCTTCTGAGCCAAGTCTCATTCTATTCAATCTTGGGAGAATGAAAGTTTGTTGCAATTGTTCTCTTTAGTTCCTCAAATACAGTTAGATATGTATAATAAAATTCTGAAGCAGATTTCAAGTTTAGTCATTTCATAAATTATTATTACCTGAAGTGTGTACTAGAAAGAGGAAGGGGAGACAATTAGTCATGAATGTGGTAAGCAAAGTGTGATGGCGGGGAGAAAGAGGAGAGAGGAGGGGGAGGGAATGAAAGAGAAAAGAGCCAAGGTTAGTTATTTTGCATCAAGGTAAAAGGGAAGTAAAGGAAAGAGAGAAAAAGAAAGAGATTGGGGGGATTGAGAGATGGAGATGGAGAAGCTAATATAGTTTGGTTTACAGCAAGTCAAAAAGGAGCATGAGCTGGATGATTTGTGCATATTAAGGCTGGTTTACACCATTATCCTCTGGGAAATCTCCTTCTATTCTAGATCTGCTCCTCTTTTGTGTGGACGCTGATTGCAGTCCCCAAATTCCTATCTGTGCCTCTATTTAGTTCCCCAGGCCATTTATTGATTGGATTATTTGTGGTTTTGGTGTTCAGTTTTTTGAGTCCTTTGTATATTCTGGATGGTAGCCCTCAGTTTGAGGTGCAACAAGCAAAGTTTTCCCACATTCTGTAGGTTCTCTCTTGACCCTTTTTTTAAAGACAGAGGGACAGTGAGAGAGAGAGACAGAGAAAGGGAGAAACAACTTTATTTAGTTTTTCACATGGCCTTAGTTGCTCTTACACTTAGTTGTGTATGTGTTGCTGGGATTTGAACCCTGGTCCTTGTGCTTGCCAGGCAAACACCGAAACCCCTGAGCCACCACTCCAGCCCTCTTTTGACACTCTTGACTAATTCTTTAGCTGTGCAGAAGCTTTTCAGTTTAATGACATCCCACTCAATTCTTGGCATTAATTCTTGCACTATGGGTGTCTGATATCTGACAAAGAGGCAAGAACATACTATGGAAGAAAGACAGTCTCTTCAACAAATGATGCTGAATGAACTTGACAGCCCTCTGTAGAAAACTGAAATTAGATATTTATCTCTCAACTTGAAAAAAATCAAATTTAAATGGATCAAAAATTTAGATATTAAAACAGCAGCTATATGATTGCTAAAAGAAAAAATAAGATCAACACTCCATGACATCCCTGTAGGCACCACCTTCCTTAGCAAGATTCCATAGAAGAAGAGTTCTTCTGACAGGTGGGTTTGGGTTAGAGTCCCTGTAGGCACTACCTTCCTTAGCAAGATTCCATAGAAGAAGAGTTCTTCTGACAGGTGGGTTTGGGTTAGAGTCCCAGGGTCCTATTCAGGAGAAGGTGTCCTTATCAGCCACAGCTGGGACAAGTCCTCTAAGTGGAACAGAGCTGTAACAAGCAGGCTACCTGCAGGCAGAGAAATCTGCCTTGGTGAAAAGGGAGGTCTGCACAAAAGAGGCTTGTTCAAGGTCATGCAACTCTCCCCTGATACAGAAACTCCTTGTTTACTTCCTGACCTGAGTTTTCACTGCTAAGAATTCCTACAATTTTTCCACTATTAAAGAAAGCAGTCTAATTTATCAAGTTTTCTATGTTGGTGCAGTGGAAAGAGCAATGGCACAGGGTTGCCACTGAGTGTCTCTGTCCTGTGGACTCCAGTTCCTACATTGTGAGAAGAGAATTGAATTAGACTATGTTTAGGAACTCATGCAATGCCTCATTTTTGGTTTTTTTTCAAATGATGGTGGTTTATTGCTAAAATGTATTGTTTGTATAAGCTTCAGGCACTTTCCTAAGGACTGGTTTCTTTCATTTCAACTTCATGGTAACTCTGAGGTGGTACTGTTGTATTTTTTGTGTTTTACAGATGAGAAACCAGAGCCCAGAGGGGTTAAATTATTTTGAAAATGATGAAGCCTGTTTTTTTCTTTAAACACCAAATGTTTGCCAATACATAATAGTATACAAAAGTATTTAAATTTTCATGTCACCAGAGTCTTTTTGTCAGCTTGGAATAGAATGAATTTTACAGCTCTAAGGAATTTGAGTAGTATTTATTCTGACCCTTACTTGTACAGTTAAAGAAATAAAAACTTCAAAACATCAGTCTGTAGCAAAAGTATGTGTAAGATGTTATGTGCTGCTTATTTCTTAATCTCAATAATGATTGAGTTGAAGTTGCATTTGGTGATTTAAAAATATGGAACAAAGAATGGTGTTTGGTGGACTTCAAGATATATTTATTAAAATGCTTTTAATTTTATGGGTTATTATGTTTTTTTTTTATTCCTTTTGTGTGTGTGTGTGTGTGTGTGTGTGTGGCATACTAGGAATGTGAGAACAAATTAATAACATCTCTCAGCTGGAAACATTGTCCAATGAAGAATTCATCAAGTTTGCCTAGAAGCAAATGATGCTATTTCAGAATGCTAAATCAAGGAGTATAAGTATTGGATTTAAAATATTCATCTTTTTTAATAGTGCTTGATTTTTACATAGTGCATTGGGCTATATTTATTTATAGTGGATTCCAATGTATCTTAGTTATTGTAGTGGAATCTCACTATATTTCACTACTTAATATACTGTTTTTCTCTGCTTTCTCGTGTGTGTGTGTGTATGTGTGTATGTTTATATATTTAAATTGCAGATACCTTTATTTACTTTTTACTTTTTCAGAGAGAATAGTTAGAGAGAGAGAGCGAGAATCTATTTTTATTGAGTTTTTCACATGGCTTCAGTTGCTCTGACACTTATGTGGGTGCAGGGATTTGAACCTGTGTACTAGCACATGCTGGATAAGCACCTTAATCACTGAGCCACCACTTCAGACCCTCAAAATAACTTATATTTTTAATTTTTTTTATCTAAGTCTTCCTTTGTGGCCTAATATATGACTTACTATTATTTTTACTATTTGCAGTGCTATGGATTAAACCTAGGGCCTCATGCATGATGGGAAAGTGTTCTACCACTTAGCTACCCCTGTACCTTAGCAGTTACCTTTAAGTTGATAAGGCCAAGACATGGAATTCAGTATTTAAAATTTTGTGAAATTAAGCATTTTTCCCATCAAATGGATTGTAGCTTCTTCTAAGTGTTTTTCTAGAGGAGTCACATTGAAAAATTAGAGATAAAGTTGTAAGACCAAAGACAGAATAAGAGTCCTCAAGTAAAGTAAAATGTTATCATCACTGGAAATATGAAGTACATATATTTGCCCATGCTGGTTGAGTCTCTATTCCATTTTCATTTATCTTTATTCCAAAGAGAAATAGATGCTAATGTCCTTTCTTTAGTGTAAGTTGATAAGCTCTTGAACATTTTAAAAATAACTTATAGATTTGAGGGTTTGTTTCGGGGTCTTCTATTCTATTCCATTGGTCTTCTTTCCTATCTTGATACCAGTACCATGCTGTCTTTGTTACTATGGCTCTATAGTATAGTTTTAGGTCTGGAATGGCAAAACCACCTGTTTCATCTTTCTTGCTTAGTAGTGTTTTGGCAATTCTTGGTTTCTTATTGTTCCAAATGAATTTGAGAATTGCTTTTTCTATGTCTGTAAAGAACGACATAGGTATCTTTATAGGGATAGCATTAAATCATGTGTTAAATCCAGATATGGTATAATACTATACAACATAATCCTTTTTTAGAGATATTGTGGGAAAGGGAAGGGAGGGATAAGGGTGGGTAATTGGGGGGGTACTCCTGGGGGTAATTGTAATATTCAGAATCTATACACAATTTATATAATTTTGTTGAAAACTTGTATGGTTTCTCAAATTAAAAAAAGTAACTAAAAAAAAAATAACTTATAAATGTTATCAGCCCAGCCTACAAACCAAGCCTTCTTGTCTATCAGAAAAAATGAATTCTGCTTTCAAAGTTGGATCTGCTTGTAATTAAGAGAGTATTTTATTTGGAAAGAAGTGCAATGCTTAGAGGTAGACATGTGTTGTTGAAATGTTCAATTTATCATTTACGCTTATGATGACATGAGTTTTAGATTTAAGATTATTAAAAAAAAAGGATTAGGAGCTGAAATTATGTGTTGTTGTGTTATTTGGATTTATTTCAAAATTATCAGAGTTCGCAGATACAGTGGTACATGCCTGTAAGTCCTAGCCATTCTGGAAGCAGAGCAGAAAGAATGACATGAGTGCATGAATCCATGTGTTTGAGACCAACTTTGGCAAGAAAGCATGATTCTCAAACTTAAATCATAATAATTATAATGAGGAAAGAAAGGAGAAAAATTGGAAGGAGGAAGTAATAATTATTTGAGATGAAAGAAAATTCTGCCCACTTAATAGTTGCTAAGCAGTCATCTCTACTATTTCAGCACTTCTGTAATAAAAAGTAAAGAACAGCTAATGTTGTATTTGACACATTAATATTTTTAGAAGTGCCTGTTTCTTATGTCTATTCTAGTTTATAGGCTTTGAAGGGTCATTTTTTTACAATAAACTTATCTGTTTAGTAATTACTAAATTTCTGATCTGGAATCTTCATTGTTTAGAATCAGAATGAAATTGAAACTCTCAAAACTGTTAATGGAGAAAATGGATATTAATAAGGAAATGAAAAAGTTATGAATATTGTTTGAATCATTGTTGACTTAGAGGAATTGTCAAATGATAAATAGAACAACCTCATGGGTGTTCTGTTGCTGTAGACTATCTTTGTGTTCCTCTTGTGACACTTCCTACCCATTCTTCATTGTTTTTTTTTTAAAGAGAGAGGGACAAGTGAGAGACAGAGAAAGAGAGAAACAACTTTATTTAGTTTTTCACATGGCCTTAGTTGCTCCAACACTTAGTTGTATATGTGGTGCTGGGATTTGAACCTGGGTCCTCATGCTTGCCAGGCAAGCGCCAAATCCGCTGAGCCACCACTCCAGCCCCCAATCTTCATTGTTTTCACCACTCCTGTTAACTGTCAAAAGTAGGATGAATGAACTTTAGATCCCATTCTATCTGAAATGAATATTCTCTGTCCTTTTCCTCCTACATTCTCCCTAATTCTGCCTATTACCTCACTCTTTGTCCCATTGTTCTCTGTCCCTCTCAGTAAACTCAGTCAGGCATGTTAAGAACACCAGTATTCCTTGATATATGTAATCTATATGTAGATTTACATCACAAGATGGGGACTGCTGACTCAAGGGTGATACTTTTATGCAACTACCTGGAGGGGGAAACATTCACATATTTCACTTGTCATCTTCTCAAACAATATGACCAAATTCCCTCCTCTGGTTGCTCCAACAGCACCAGTGGGTTTTGTGCCTTTTGGCTTTAGAGATGCGTGAACTTTCTTATTTCCTTTATCCTCCACATATGTCAGTCATAGACCTGTGGTTGTATCAGTATATCCCTCCAATGTGTCCTATCTCTTTACATCTGCATGGCCTTCCCCTGCCTCCTGAAGCCTTTGCCATCTCTGTTTTCATGCATTTATTTGGACTGTTTGTTTTCTAATTCTGTGGCACCATTTTCCATGAAGTGGCCTCTTCTGCACTGCTTTCTTGCATTAGATCTCTGCTCTAGTTTCTCATTCACTCTCTGGGTGGTCCATCCTGCTTGGGTAGAGCACATCCGTCTGTAGCTTCCTGGGAATGAATACATGGGAAGTAAATGTTTCTGCTGTCTTCTATTTAAAATGCATTTATACTGTTGTTTGAGTATGGCTTTAAGTTGATACACAAGTCAGAGTTTCTACATGTGCTGTGATTTTTCTTTTCTACAATATAGTTTCTGTTTCTGGACTACTTTCTCATAAGGAGTTCAGAGGAAGATAGTCCTAGAGTTGGTTTGGTCTGCCAATGGTGCCATAAGGACATGTGCTGCCCTGCTCTCCATGCTCCTGTGTCTTCATCCTATCTTGGGAGACCAGGACCTTTAGATTTTAGTTTTTAATACTGTGTTTAAAAGGCAGGCAAGGAAGAAGCAATTGACCATAGAGGTTATAGGAGCTAGTCTACAGAATATGCCACAAAACTTTGGGAATATCATCTACAATTTTATTTTCATTACCATTTTGTCTAAGAAATATCATTGACTTCTGATTTTTCCATCACTTTATGGAACTGTTTATTTTGAGATTTAAATGTTTAATTTTAAACATTTCTCTTTTTTTGAGAGGATAGTGTGTGTGTGTGTGTGCGCGCATGTGTATGTGAGAGAGAAACAATTTTTTTTAATTTTTTAATTTTTGAACAACCATACAAGTTTTTAACAAAATAATATAAAATGAGTATAGATTCTGTATATTACAATTACCCCCAGGAGTGCCCCCCCAATTACCCACCCTTATCCCTCCCTTCCCCTTCCCCCCATATCTCTAAAAAAAGGATTATGTTGTATAGCTTTGTATCTTATCTGGATTTAACACATGATAATAGCCCCACTTTCTCACTGGCCAGGGTCTAGTCCCAACCTCCACAGATGAGTGGAGACAATCAACCCTTAGTTCTCTGGGTTAAGCTGATTTTACTCAGCATGATCTCTTCCATAGCCATCCATTTACCTTCAAAGGCTGCAATATCATTGTTTCTAGTTGCTCTGTAAAATTCCATGGTATAAATGTACCACAGTTTTTGGATCCATTCATCCAGTGAGGGACATCTGGGTTGTTTCCATAGCCTAGCAGTAGTAAATAGCAACGATATGAGACAACCAATTTTTACTTGAGTTTTTCACATGGCTTTCATTGCTCAGACACTTAGTTGTGTACATGGGTGCTGGGGTTTAAACCATGTACTTGCACATACTAGGCAAGCACCGTAACTGCTGAGCCACTCTCCAGCTCCTGAATATTTCATTCTTAATATCTGAATCTTTTTTTCCATGCACCTTATTTAAAGATGGAATATGTTCTATCTTTCTGAGGAAATAAATTCACACTCACCAAAAATTTATTTTTGCTTTTTCAGTGTTTCATTTATACTGAAGTATTTATAGTTTGATCAACTGTGCATGAAAAGAAGGCTAGGATGTTGAAAATTAAATGCAATTTCCTATATGGCAAAGTATGAAGACTTTTATCACTTCATATTTGCATGAAGCTCATCTGTAACATTGCAGTTTGGCATGATTTCTATAGACATTGTGTTTAACTGATACAGCTCATTCTTGGACTATGTTAATGCTTGGCATTTAGGTCTTGCCCTAGTTCATGCAGTTAGAGTATTTGGCTATGAACTTGATAATAATATCTCCTTTATGAATGTGCAAAAGAATTATCATAGTACAATGGGGGGATGTCTCAATCAAAAGTTATAACAGGGGGCTGGAGTGGTGGCTCAGTGGTTATGGCACTTGACTGGCATGCATGAGTAGGTGAGTTCAAACCACAGCAGCATGTACACAATGAAATCACTGAGCAATGAAAGCTACATGAAAAACTAAATAAAATTGGTTCTCTCTCTCACGGTCCCTCTCTCATAAAAATAATTTTAACAGTTCAGCTTTAAGAGATCTTATCAAATGATAATGTATTAAAATAATTTTCACTTCCACTAGCATTGTCCAGGGAAACTGTGACTCTATATCCTTTCCAGCTTTAGATTTTCTCATATGATATAATTTTTTAATTCAGAAATTTATCTGTTGGACAATCACATAATCTTCTAATGAAATAATATAATATATATCAATTCTGAAGATTAGATTTACCCCCAAGAGCCCCCCCAATTACCCATACTTATCCCTCCCCTCCCTTTCCCAAATCATGTCTAAAAATGTGTTAGGTTGTATGACATTACATACAATATAATTTTTGATTATGCAACAGTGTAAAATGGTTATGAGAATGAGAGCATCTTTAAAGAATGTTCTACTTTTGAAAACTGTTTCCTTTTGGAAATTCTCCAGATCTTGTGTAACTTGTGCTTTCTCTGTGGGAGCAGCCTTCTCAGTAGCAAAGGGATCTGGCTCCATATCATCTAGTGTCTGTACTTATCTGTTTTCTCTCTTCTTCTTTCAGACAGATATGTCTGAGTGATTAAATCTTCAATATCTGCTTGAAAAGTTTTGTTTAATCCATGCTATTTGATGTTTTGCCCTCTAGAGTGCTCAGGTCAGAGGCTGCTGGGTTTATATCTGGATAAACTTGGTGGAGGTACTCCTCTATAAGTTTTTTGGTGGCGTACACTGCCATTGTGTCTGTGCAGCGTTTGTGCTGGTTTCTTGAGACTATCCTCAGCAATTGCCTTCTGTGCATTGTAGTGTCTGAGTAAGAATTTAATTAACTATAACTATGGAACTTGAGGCCATGGACCCTTCTAGAGATACTGGAGCACAGGAGCTACTTCCCTGATTGCTATGATTTTCTTGTCAGCTGGTGCTTGCTGGTCAGCCCAAAGCCCAGAGTCTGCATGCTTGGTGGGTGCCACATCTTCTGACTGTTTCTGTTAGTGGTGGGAGCACAGGGTGCAAAACTGTCACTGGTTGCTACAGGATGTAGAATGCAAGATTCCTTTTGCCAGGGCTAATTTATGCAGCATAAATCTTGGTGCAGTTCTGTAACTGTGGAACCTGTGAATGCTGGCTGTCTATGAGTGATGTGTGACAAAAAAAGCCTCCACATTAGCTGTTGCAAAACTGTGACCGGAGTAGTGTATCAGTTGACCTGCCTTCATGTGTTCTCCTTGAGCTGACAGTTTTCAGTGTCATGCACCTGATCCTCTCCATGGGAACTTCCTTGTAGTAGTGCTAAGTGCTTGGCAGCTGTCTGTAGCTATGTGGTAATTGGGTGCAGCCTATCTGGGCATTCTGTGGCTTAAAAGCCTCCACCCTGGTTTGGGCATTTTGCTGGGTTTCTCAACTCATACTGAAGAGGGTAAAGTGTCACTGGCTCATCTTATCTTGAGCTGGGTAGGCAGTAGCACTGGGGTTGGAATTAGCACTCTGATTTGCCCTTAGATCAGGTCCACCCCAATCCCCATGTTCATAGTGATGGGGATGTTTGATAGCCTTCAGCTAAGAAAGATCACTCAAATTTCTTTCTATTACTGAGAAAACTCAATTCAGGGACATTCCCTTTGGTATTATTTGTAACTATAGGTGGAGAGGAGTTGAATTGATTTAATTTCTTCTAGGGAGGTTGACTAGCTGTGAATTCTCTAAAAAGCCTGCCCTGCCTGATGTTACTTTCAGCACATAATAGGGGTTCAATTGTGTGTTTTCCTTCATTGTCTTTGCCGCTTCTGCATTATTTTGATCTGTTTCTCTTTCCAACTAGTCTCCTCATTCCTAAAATTAGGGTTTTTAAAATAACATCAATATCTACCCTTTCATCCCCAAATAAGAAAGACAAAATTCTGAATTTCAGTAGCAATTCATGAAGTGACTTGGGAGTAACCAACTTAATTATATTGACTGGGACATGATTTCAGCCTGTTTTCTTATTTGGAATAACACAAGGCACATAGTCAGAAATGAAGCTAATGATAGGTGAATGTAAAGAGTTCTATTTCTGTGTATCAGAGTATATTGCCTAATGATGTATCCTCTAGGACAAAGGGGGTAGTTCAAAGCAAAAGAATGTTCAGGTCAGTAAAGAGAAGAAAATTGGAAGGATAGTATTTTAATGTGAGTAATGAAGTCAGAGAGACTGGAAAGAAGGAAAGGAAGAGTCCTGCCTATTGGGAAGATTCTCAGTATTCTGAAACAAATACTGGGACTCAATCAAAAAAATTAGAGTGGGAGACAGCCTTATGTACCTGTGTCCCCTTCACCACAATCAATCATAATAGCCTGCTTATTATCCCGAAAGTCATATGACACAAAGCTGATCTGTAAA
>PVKS010050239.1:0-11642 GCA_004027875.1 Aplodontia rufa
TTTCATGGGTAACATAAAGTTAATAATTAAGAATGAGTAAATTAGATTTAACTTAAAGGAAATTAATCTCCATAAATGTGTTTATTGGAGGAGACATCTGATGAATTTGCAAAGTTAAAATATTAAAACATCAACAATTAAGTAAATTTGAGTAACATTGAATTCTTAGTTTCTACAAGGTGACACATTTGGGTTTATTAAGTGTGTTCTTATCAATTATATAAGATAACATACATTTGGATTTATTCAATGTGCTTTTGTAGATTGGAAAGTAAAAGTATATAATTTAATATTGCTTTTTGGGGGGTCTTCCCAGAAGCAAGATTATTAAGAGTTAAAATTCTAACAGGTGTAATTTTATATGCAAAGAGTACAAAAGGTTTCATCTGTGTATCGATTAAAGTACTATAAATATCACAAAATATCTAACCTTATTTCTAGGAGTAATTAGAAAGATTCAGAAGTTTTATATGGGTTACTTCAAAATGTAAGTTTAAGAAAGTAAGAAAACAGGAAATAGATGTAAGAAACTCATAGGTATGGAAATATACTTTGATATGGATATTAAAATGAAAGAAATATTACTGGATAAAGGAAGAAAAGTTTCTGGATGAAGAAATATAGAGTGTCTAAGTAAGTTGCCAAAGGTTTTTGGAGAGTAGATCTCAAAAGTCTATGTGGAATTAAGTTAAATATAATAGGCACAATTTAAAATTATCTAAGGTTTCACTTAAATTCAAATATTAATGTACTATTATGAACCAGAATCTAATTCTATGTGTTATAGTAACAAGGGTTTCTTAAATCATTGATTTGCTTTTATCAAGATAATTCCTGGTATTAAGATTAATTCATTAGGAAAACTAAATCTTATAGAAATTATAATTTGTACCTGTTTTAAAACCTTTTAAAATGATTACTTCATAGCAGAAAATGAACAACTGTTTTTAGATTTTTACAACATAGCTGGCTTAATTTTTTAAGGTGCAAGCCAGCATTTTACCAAGCTAGTTATTCCAAACTAAAGACTTTGTGACGATGGTCTCATTCATGTTTATGTGGAAACAAATTTAATTAGGGATTTATTAATATAAGTTAATATATTATAGTTGGACAAGAATAACTTGCCTCTTTACACTAGGATAAAATTTAACTGAATTTTTGGAAAGTAATAAGGAGAGCCTAATTTGTTTAAAGATTAGCAATGTGGAACATAAAAACATGTTGGTATCCTTTCTACAAAAAGGAGCCCTCTTAGGTTTTGTTTGATTTATGTTTGAGACACAAGGTTGTGTGTTATCTAATACTTAAATCTACTTAGGGAAACCCAACTATTTTTCTGGGAAATTCAGGGTGGCATTGAGAGAACTATGTAGTCCATAGAGGGCCACATAAATTCAAAGGACAACTTCATCACTCAGATGACCCCAGACATTCAGAGGAAGTTACAAAATTGGCATGTCTCTGATCAGTCTTTAGATAACATCTCCTAGCTATCAACATTTTATAAGAAAGATCAGGAGGAGAGAAAAGAATGGAATCATAGAGACTTTAAAAAGCTGAGGTGTTGGTTATGGCTGTGAAAGAAGTAAGCTTCTGGGAAAATAAAGGAAATAAATGGAATGGATCCCAAGACATATAAAGGACTTTTCTACATTGTGAAAAAGGTTTGCATTACTTGCAGAAATGCCCACAGGCCAAATGACCACCACCAAGGCCCTATCCTACCTGTCAAGGCTTTCACTGAAGAAATAAATGTCCCCAAGGGCACAGGCCCTCAGGTCCAGAGTTTCCCACAGTGGCCTGACAAGGCCTGATGGGGCCAAGGTTCCTTTAATGATTATCCTGACTCCTATCACCATGCATAAGTTCTAGATATCCTTCTCAATAGGGAGATAAAAGCTCAGTTTCCTTTTCAACACTGGTGCTAGTCTTTCTATACTTGTCTCTTACCTGGATTCCCTCCTCTAATACTGTAATGGTGCAAGGAATGTCTGGAGGGCCCATGACTAGAAACTTGACTTTCCTACCAAGCTATATATGGAACAGGATGATGTTTTCTCATGCATTCCTGATAGGTTCCCTTATTAGGGAGGGACTTTCAAAGATTCAGGATTCCATCAAGATAAATCTAGGGCCCCTGGGACCACTATGCTTGTATCTACTAAAATGTCATGTAAACACTGAAGTATGGTCCACTAAATGCAAAAAAAATGATAAGAAAAAGTGCAGTTCAGTTTAAATAGCCCTAAAGGATCCTTCTGTCTTTCTACATGAGAGGTAATAATATGTCTATTTTAGGATTCCAAAAATCACATGGGGAATGGCACCTATCCCAGGTCATTAAGATAATTAATGAAGCAGATATTCCCCTCCACTCTAATTCTTATACTCTCTCATTTGTGGTTCTACCTACTGCTGGTTAGTTTACTGTGTTAGATGCCTTTTTCTGTACACTTCTAGACTCTCAATTACAATGCATGTTTGTCTTTGAGGAGCCAAATAACAGACCTAGTTCTCCCACTCATAGACTCAATGTTAATTTTTATTCTGACATTAAGTTTTTGATATCTTTGTTCAGCTGATTAGTTTAAAATTAAAATTGGTTGAACTCCTGATGTTATTAAGATGTAGCCCCGTGAGCACTCCAGATGGCCTTTATTGTGTATGGATCTCTTGATTGACCTGAACATTCTTAGAAGAAAACCTAAGCTGCTTGCCCCTTTTTTCCCCTTCTCAATTGGAAGTTGCCAAATGTTCAGGTGTGGATGTTCAAAAAGGTTTCAGGGCTAACATCAGCAGAATAAAATCTTTCATTGGGATCTGTGGCTCTCAGGCCAGATTCACTGGCTCACTGGAGTAAGAGTGGGCAGGGGAAGTGCTGCACTGTCCTGGCTGGTCAGTGACTTTATACCCTGGGGTGCGCAGAGGAAGTTTGGGGGCCTTGTCCTTTGGATATTAGTTGGGGATTCCATCAATCATCAGACTGTTGCAAGACACCATTGGATTTTATCTGCCAATATCTGATTGGTTTTACCTTTCCAGCCTACCTACAGGCATGGACTTCCTGCTGCCCTGCCCTCACCTGGCTACCTGAAATTGACCTAACACTCTGAACCTCACATCTTGAATGAAGGGGAATTAAAGAGTAAGATGGAATTAAAAGGAAGAATGTAGAAGGGAACATAAGAGTTCCATCATCCCATCCCAGGTTTTGGCACTATTATGTAAGGAAATAGGGAATGAAGGAAAGAGAGGAGAGTGGTAGCTCAAATGTAACTTAGGATTATTCAGGAGAGGGGGCTAGTGGAGACTTGGATGCACCTGCTGCTTTCAGTCTGGGATAGATGTAGAGGGAGTGAGGGGAGAGCGGTTCACAGCAGGAATTTTCCTGGTAGGTGGGGATTAAATTAGTTTTTCTGTAGGATGGGTATTGATGCTGATTTTGTGGATGTCAGTTCTGTCCTCTCAGAGTTGAGGAATGAAACCAAGGGAAATCAAGGCAAGCATAGTAGACAGACTTTATTTTATCGAAAGTAAAGCATAGAGAAAAGAGTAGACTTCTCCCAGAGTGGGAGAAGGGGACAGAGCCAAAGAGGCAGTGTATTTTGCCCTTTTTATTTGATATCCCCTCCTCTATTGGTCATTGTTTCCCTGCTCCTATATCTAGGACAAAGGTGCAGTGATATCTGGTTCAGTCTTTGGTTCATTCCTCAGGTGCCAATAGACAGAATGTGTTTTCTTCCTTAGTAACAGGGAGTGTCTGCATCTGTGCTTATCTTCTCAGAACTTATTAGCATTGGAAATATCAAAGCAAAGAGTAAAACCAGTTTTCATTGACTGACTGGAGCATTCTAATCATTCTGAATGCCTGTTTCTATCTCAGTATCCTCTGATAAGGGCCTGCAGCAATAGGTTCTGAAAAGGGCCTGAGCCTGTAGATTTTGAAACAGTGAGTAGTGGGTTTCTTTCCTGGCTGCTTCTAGTAATATTCCACAACTTACAGCTCCTGAACCACTGGGAAATGTCAGGATGCCTATTGTTAGCACCCATAATCACTCTACTAGGTGGAGGCTAGAGAAAATATAGCCCTCACCTGCTTTGAACTCTACATTGCAGCTGACCACAGTGCATCATAGAGGGGACCTGGGCCCCAGCTGCTGCAGCAGTAGGTGGGCCAACACCTGGCTGAGTCATTGCAGGGAAAGCAAAACCTGACCCTGTGGACAGTTGGTGGCCACTGCAAGTGGTCCTCCTGCTCCAGAAAAGCAGCAGCTCCCCTGGGCTGGCAATGGAGGAGCCATGCCAGCCCTACTAGGAGGCCCACATGCACAGTGGGGACAGCTGCAGAAGCTTCTGCTCAATCTGGGAATTCTCACAAGGAGGCTGCTGCCTGCTAGGCAGAACCTGCCTTAGGGATGGCCATTTTGAAACAGTTTCTCCATTTTAGAATGGAGCAGTTATGGTGTGTGTGAGTGATGCAGGGTTTTTGAGATGAGGCTGGATTCTCTGCTCACACTGTCAAATGGAGTCTGAGCCACTACAGATTCCAGCAGCCAAAATAGACTGCTTCTAATGTTTGCAGCTTTTCCCAGCTAAAACTGAGAATTTTGGCTGGTTGCAGGTTTCTGAAGCCAAAATAGTGTTAGCAGCTCCCTACCTAAAAGCTGGATGTTGTAGTTCTTGGTGTGGTGGAAGTTCGCCCCAGGAATTTGGTACCAATCTTTTGGGTTCTTGTCTGAAAAAAATTGAAAAATAAAACTGATGGAAAACCATGGAAGGAAGAGTAAAAGTAGGATTTATTTAAGGAAGGAGAGCAGAGACTCCTCAAGGCAGAGAGGTACCTGGAAGCAAGACACCATCTAATGGAGGTCAGGCCAGGGGTTATATTGATTTGGGGTATGAGCATAATTTTCATGCAAAGCAGGCATTGAGAAATACATCTACATCATTGGTTGAACTCTATGCAAAACAGGCATTGAAACTAAGCACTAAAGTCATTGATTAAAATCTATTCAAGGCAGGTAGTAATTCTTTCCAATTCCCCTTCTGTGTCCACCACCACTTCTTAGTTTTCCCACCTCAGAGACAAACGAGTTGCTCCCATAGGTGAGCCTCATGGTCATTTGCATGAAGGCCCTGAATATGCCCTGTCATTCACTCTCTTCCTGTCATCTCTTAGATGGGGCCCTATGTCCTGATTACCTAGCCATTTCACTATCTCTCCTAAAACTGTCTCATGAGGATATGTGAATTCAAATCCCAGAACCACATGCACAACAAAGTGAGCACTGAAAGCCACAAGAAAAACTAAATAAAATTGGTTCTGTCTTCCTCTCTCTCTCTCTCTCTCACTCTCTCTCTTTCTCTCTCCCTATCTCTCTTCAAAGAAAAAAAAGGAATCAGTCACCTCATGCCCTGTCCCTAACCCCATCCACCCTCTAGAATACCCTATAATCATCCAAAGGAATCCTAAACACTTCCATTATCATAAGAAAGGACTCTTCTCTGACAACTCCCTAGCACTGGCTTTACCCCCCTCCCCAACTCTCTCTATTTCTACCCCAGTCTGTCTGTGGAAGGCTACATCCCAGCCTCCATTGGGCTCCCCTCTTCAAGTTTGTCCCCGATAAACCTGTAACTGTGATTCACTGTATTTTTCCTTCATTCACTTCTTTCCTTACATTTTGTTGCCAAACCTGTGCCAGTGTTCTGAATTTCCCATGAATAGTGGACTCTCCAGGCATTCCCTTAACCTCAACATGTTCTCTCATTTTGTCTATTTTTTTAACTTCACTTTTTGGCAGCTCCAGTAAGGACTATTCACATTGCTGGACATCACATCCATCACCAGACATTGGTAATTTGCTGAGTGACTCCCTCTGAATCTCCTGGATTCACTGTAATCCCTGCCATGGTTTTGACAGTTTAGAAGAGTAAAATGGCTATGTAGTCAGGACCTTGAGCCCCATTTAACCACACCTAGAAGCTACCCATTATGAGGTGATTGACAGGTATGCTCAGGGTCTTTATATGCAAAGACCAGGAGGCTCACCTGTGGGAGCAACTCCTTTGTCCCAGTTTTAACTGGGAATAGCTGTAAACAATAGAAACAGGCTATTTTGGCTGCTGGAATCTGTAGCCAGCCCAGACTCCATTTGCCAGCAGGAACAGAGAATCCAGCTTCATTCCAAAAACCCCACAACATATTCTGTCTCCAGGAATACTGTTCCCCAGAGGGTACTCATGTTTTCCTTTATTTCCTACATTCACTTCTTTTCTTACAGTACCATGATAAAGTGGGGCTAGAAAATTAGGACACACATGTCTTCCACAACTCTTTTTCAAAAGAAGTTGCTAGACAACCTCCAGCCAGTAGCAACATTCATCCACTAGGTCCAGTGGGTGAGAGGACATGGAGCAGAAGTCATAGGGCAAGAACAGAAGTTTCTGAGCCACACAGTCCCATGTAGAAGACTTTTCTTTCTTTAGTGTGTGCATTTTTCTCTCATTCTTGTATGTGTAGCTGACAATGCTATGTACTATTTTAAAGTATCTAGTTCATCTAGATACCCTGAAGTGCCATATAGTTTAAAACTATTAGTAGTAAAATGTAACACATTTTGTAAAACCCTTTTTTCCAAAATTCATATGCAATGGTGTATTACTTCAGTACTTGCCCAGGAAATTCAAAGAATGCCATGTCAGCCAGCTTGCAAAAGCATGAGAGACACCTGAAAGAACAGAGATGACACTGTGCTGCCATCTCACTGGAGAAGTTCCGCTTTATTCAGTAACTAAACACAATTTTATAGGGTCAGGGATAAGCTTATAGGCTAGCGCATGCAACGGGGTAAAAATTCATCGGGCAGTTTTAGATGCCGGGTACCTAGGCTGGGGTAGCGAGTGCTGACTGGATGGGTTTTGGTGCCTGTGGGAACCAGCAAGTGTGGAAGAGAAGAAGGAAGTTCATCATCTTGGGAACTAAGGGGACCTCATGGCCTTATAACACCTGCTCCCTGTGTCTATGTATTTTACTTTGCCATCCTGTAACATAGTGAATAAAAATAAAATTCTAGTCTTTCTAGATGTTAAAGTTTCCAGTATACAACAAAAGTAGAGTTAGCATATGCTACATCCAGCACATCAGGCTGTTCTGCAGTCCTGAAAGGGGATGATGTGACATGGAGAAAAAAGAAGACAGAGGATCTGTGGGAATTAAAATATTTGGCAGAAGCCGGGGGGCACTCCATCATACAAGACAGAGGCACTGAGCTTCTGAGCCACACAAAAAAGGGTGGCAGATAGCTTCTAAACAATCAACAGGAAATGACTGCAAACATGTTGAGTCATTCAGTCAATATCTCTTAATTCTCTTCATTGGGGTAAGGGCATCTGTCTTTCCCTCCATGTGCAGTCAGGTGATTCTTATCAGCAAACTCCTCAGCCTCATTCTCTTACACCCAGGCCAGGTATGCTTCAGCTCTACCCTACCTAAAATAATGATTTCCCACCAGTAAACCTAAATTTTGTACTTTTGGTGTGACAATTCCTAGGAAAGACTGTGTGCTATTTTATTTACTTGTTCTATGTGCACAGCAGACAAGTTCTTGTATGAACTATCTAGTCCTAGATATTTAGAAGTGTTCTTTGAACTTAAAGGTATGATATAACTTTTGTTAAATATCTTTTGAAAATTGAAAGAAGATTAAATCAATCTAAATATAAAATTATTGCTTGGATGTGAATTGTCCCACAAAGGCTCATATCTGAGACAAGGCAAGGTGGCTTAGAGGTGAAACTGACCCTAATTTCCCCTCTCACTCATCTTAAGCATCTATTCATCTGCATCACTTTCTGTGGAGTTGGCTTTTCTTGTTATACAATACAAACAATTCTATAGGGGGTTTATTCATTTAACCATTAATATTTTCATATTTAATATTCCTGAATCTGTGATGGAAAACAAGAATTCATGCACTCCAGACACCTTTTTATTTTTTACCTCTGAAACACATATCAGGCAAATCTGACAGTCAAATGAAACTCCCTTTCATGCATTTGTTATCAGTTTGTGATATGACAAATTTTGAGGAGGTGTGGGAGAAAGGAATTAATCTTATAAAGGGCAATGTCAAAACTTACCAATGACTTTTGCCTAATAAAAGTTTTCAATATGTTGTTAAATTCTTTAAGGGATAGTTAGGAGAATTAACTGAGAAAAATGTGAACTCATTCCAACAGATTTCACTATAGATTTTGCCTTTAAAAGTGAAATTAAAGGAAATAATTACAGTAAAATTTTAACTTCTTTTCCCATATGTTATTGCTATTTACATTCTTTTGTTGGGCCTATATCTTCAAATGCTTGATAGCAAGTAAATGTTGAGCACTTCAGCTTTGGGGTCTAGACAGAATCAAATCATCAAACTGGCAAATGACTTATCTGTTTTCTTCTATAATTTCCCATGGGTATATTTATTGCTTCATAAAGTTCTATTGGAAAAGTCTGGAAAAACTTATAAAATTAATATTTTGTATTTATCTAGAAATGATAGTGTTACTTTTGGAGAAGAAAATATATTTTGTAAAGGTTTTTTCAGTCAAAATAAAATGTGAGTTTTATTTGAAAAAAAGAGGGTTCTGTGCAAGGAATATGTGAAACACAAATGACTTTCTTGATTAAAATTGAACTTCATTCCCAAGGTATCTCATGTAAATGGAAATATTTCAATAAGCATTTAAGAATAATATTTCATTTGATCCAAATATAAAACTCAGGTTATTTAATTTGCTGTAATCTGGGTAACAGAAATTCTATTTGATCAAATCAAACATTCTTTATATTTTGTTTACTTCCTCTAGGAATACTGCTAGGAATAATATTCCAAATTAACAAAGTAATTCTTTTTTTTTTAAAGGGAGAGGGACAGTGAGAGAGACAGAGAAAGAGATAAACAACTTTATTTAGTTTTTCACATGGCCTTAGTTGCTCCAACACTAAGTTTTGTACGTGGTGCTGGGGTTTGAACCCGGGTCCTTGTACTTGCCAGGCAAGTGCTGAAACTGCTGAGCCACTGCTCCAGCCCCTCAACAAAGTACTTCTGATTACAAAGGAAAATAAGTCCATTTTGAAAGCTATAAATGTTTTAAAAGATAGGTTTATGATACAGTGATAAATGTGTTTCTAAATGCTGTAAATAACAAAGATACAGTGGCAGATTATTGACTGGTAATTTCAAAGTTTTGAGGTCAATATTTTTTTCTTTTTAAATTTATTTTTATTAGTGAATTATAATTTTACATAATGATGGGATTTGTTGTCACATATTCCTAGGCGCACACAACTCAGCAATACAATTTGTTCAGTATCACCCCCTTGCACTCCTCTACTTCCCTCCTCTCATCTCCTGATCCCTTGCCTTTCTTCTGGGTCCTATATTGTTCCTAAAAACCCAAATACAGTGACACAATTCTTATATCTATGAAGAATATTTTTATATATGGCTATCGTATATACAGTGACATTCAAAGTCAATATTTTAAAGCAAACATAAAAATGATCATGTGATACTTTAGCACTGTCCAGTCAGACACCAGCAAAAGATTGTTTGAAGGATCCTTTGGTGATATTGAGCCCCTTTTCATCATGAGAGGGAAGTAAAGGTTTGATACACTCATTGTTCTTATCATTAGGGAAGATACTCAGTAAAAAATCATATTTGATTTATGGATTCACGGCATAAAATATTTTAGCATCATCAAGAATCATTATCAGCTCTGGGAAGAGATGGGTAGAGAGGTGGTAGTTGGCACTGAAGTGGTGCACCACAGGAAAACCCCAATGTCCAAGAGCCTCCTTCAGGACAGGCCTGAGCCACAGAACTGAGAACACTCCAATTCAGCTCGAGTACCACCAAAGAAATTCTCAATATTCCTCTCTGAGGAAAAATTATGCAGAGAACCCAAGCAAACCTAATGTCTGTTGATTCAAAAAAACCTTGAACTCCAGACATTTCAAGATTCAGCTTGAACCTGCCAAAGAGAAGCTACTAGAGTCTGCACCTATAATGTTCCTCAAAAGTCTCATGTGCCAAGTGTTTAGTCCCCAAAGCAGCAATGATCACAGGTGAGGTTTGGGGGAAGTATTTCATGGTAAGTACTCTGACTTTATCATGAATTAATCATTCAAAATTCATACAATACTGGATGGTGATAGGAATTTTAGATTGGTTGGGTATAGTTGGAGAAAGAGTTCAACAGGTTGTGCCTTAAAATCTATACTTATTTCCTATTTGCTTCTATTTCCCCATCTCCTTCATATGTTACTCCTCCATCTTTCTGTGTTTCTCTACCTCCCTCCCTCTATCCCTCTCCTTCTCCCTCTCTCTCTCTCCCCTCTCTCCCTCCCCCCCCAATTTGGTCTTGATTTTCAAAAGCTGAGTAGAATTCTACCACCAACTTCTCCTACTGGTAAGCATCAGATCAGAACCAAATGAAAAGCTATGAAACCCAGAACCAAAACATATTTTCCTACTTTATTTTACTCAGTTACTTGTTATACTGATGAAAGGCTCACTGTTATAGACACCTCTTGATAGCCACACTTCAGATTGTGCTGGTGACAACCTGTGTGTTGACAAGTTGCCCTAGAATACAGACCACATCCCAAATTTTGCCTTATGGAGAACAATCATTTCAAAGTCCTAGAGAGGGCCAATCTAACTCTAAGCCTTTTGCCATGGCCAGGACTGCAATAATAATGAATGGGTTACAGGCACCCAACTAATCCTCCCTCTGAATATGTATTTCCCACCACCCTCCTCTGGCTTAGAACCAGCTATCAATCAATGTTAGGTTGGATTGTGTACCTCTCACAGTGTTTTGTTAGCCTACCTAGGCCTTATCTTCTTCTGTAAGATTCTGCTAACCTAAGAGCCTTGGTGATTTAAGATATGAGAGAATGGACCATAGAACCACTAGTGATTCTGGACTTCATTCTGAATAGACTGAGATTTTGGCTGCTTTGGGTCTTTGGCTTACAAAAATGAGAACAGCAATTGCATTATTCACAGATCGGCTCTGTTGCATATGTACTTAGGATTCCCTCAGCTGGCTTTAGGGATAATAAACAGGCTATTCTGACTGCTTTTGGTGAAGGGGATACAGGTACATAAGGCTTCGGAATTTGCCCAAAGAAAATCCAAGTAGGCTGTCTCCCACTGTATAATTTTTAATAGAATTCTAATATTTGTTTCAGGATACTGATAATCCTCCCAGTAGTTAGGGATTTCCCTTTCATGTCTTTCCAGTTTTTCTGACTTCATTCCTCACATTAAAATACTATTCTTCCATTTTTCTTCTCTTTAGTGATCTGAACATTTTTTACATTCAACTACCCCCTGCTCTTTTTTCAGAAGGGAATATCATAGACAATACACTCTGATACACAGAAATAGATCTCTTTATATTCACCGATCATTAGCTATATCTCTGACATTGAGCCTGTGTTATTTCAAATAGGACAACAGGCTGAAATGAGTAATTTGGTTACTTCTAAGTCTCTGCATGAATTGTTACCCAAATTCAGAATTTGTCTTTCCTTCTTTGTCTTCTGAGGAGAGGATCTATATTTGAGGAGG
>PVKS010050240.1:0-11642 GCA_004027875.1 Aplodontia rufa
TTCGTGGGTTGGAGCAGTGGCTCAGCGGTTATGGTGCTTGCCCAGCATGCCTGAGTACGCGAGTTCAAAACCCAGCACCACATACACAATGAAGTCTTGGAGCAACGAAAGCCACATCAAAAACTAAATAAAAAATGTTTCTCTCTTTCTCTCTCACTCTGTCTCTCTCTCACTGTTCTTCTCTCTCAAAAAAAATTATGTTTGTTAATAGTTCTAAAATAGAAACATTACCAGTTTATTATTAATAAAGGTATGCTTTAGTCCAAAACTATTAATTCAATCCAATGAGTATTTATTGATAATTTCCTATTTTCAGTATATATTCTATTAGAATGTAAAAAAGAAAGTACAGAGGCATATAAGATACCGTCCCTATTTCCTTAAATGTGTTAAACAGCACAGGTTAAAGATAAATAAAAGTCCAAGCACATATATACTGCATTATTTCATATGTTCATTCAAATTTGTTGAACTCATACTGTGCCTTCAGGCACACAAAGAGGGGTGTAAAGGTAATGTCTAAGGAAGGGTTGGTGGAATATTGTCGTGGGCCATGTGGCACCATCAAATTGTTTACTGAGACCTTAGGAGACACCCATTTTATCTTCTTTTATAATAGTTTTTAAACTTCAGTAATAAAATTCAGATGTGAATGATAAACCTTCAGGATTATATAGCAGCTCAGAGAGTGAGTAATGCAGACTTGAGTAGATATTGAAGGGCTGTATCTGAACGTACATCTTATTAGTAACAATATAAATATTTAAAATGTATATTTTAAGTGGCTTTGTATAATTGTAATTGGTGTAAAAAAATTATCTGTTTGCCCTCTACTCACACTACAACAATCAATGCAGAAATCTTCTATAACCCCAAAAGGTGTGGGAATTTCTCCCCATGTGCAGGCAAGCAAGCAAGCAATTCTGCAGCAGTGGGCTGAAAATGGGTATCTTCTGATTCATTTCAGTTTTGATGCTATCTACCTGGAGATAGTGTCAGATCCTGTAGGTACAAGTCTGAGTCCCCAAGATTCCTCCTCCACCTTCAGATGACAATTTCAAACTCCATGTTGCTTTACCTGGTCTTGTGAGCAACAGGTTTTAAATTGGGATTCCCACAAGCTCCTTCTTGCACTAATTTGCTTTATATTTTAGCTGCTCACTAAACTCAGGGAAACACATTTACGAGTTTATTATGAAGAGTATTAGAAAGGATACTGAAGGAGAGATACATAGGGTGAGGTACAGGAGAAGAGTGCAGAACTTCCATGCTCTCCCTGGACAAACCACCCTCCAGAAACTTCCACTTATACAGCTATTCAGAAGCTCTTGAATCCTGTCCTTCTGGGTTTTGATGGAGAGTTCATTACGCAGTCATGATTGCTAATAGACTGATTAGGAAGGTTAGGAAACCCCAGCAAGGCATGCCCGCCAGGGCATGGGACAGAACCTCTGGAATGAGGAGGGTTTTGTGACCTACTGTTGGGTAGGGCAGATCTAGGAATTTCTTTATGTCCAGCTTCAAGACAGAAAGACGAGGGAAGATCAGAATGCCTCTTGGGGAAGAGACATTCTAGTAATAGATTCTGAGCCAGGAACTGTGAATCAAAACTGAAATATACAGATGGTAATGTCACACTGTCAGATTTCAAAACTGATCACAAAAATGGCAGGGTTTGACTTAAGCTTAAAAGCCAAATATGATGAGGGTGTGAATACACGGAAATAAGAAATGTGTTTCATAAAGGGGCTTATCACCTCTGTATTGCTCTCTAAATGGTCTATTCATACATGTCTTAGAATACAGCAAAAGAAGAAAAAAAGAGTTTACTAAAATTACATCAAATGAATATCTAGGTAAACTCACCCGATAACACTTGATCTATTTAGAAACACAGGAAGTCCTTTCCAACTCATGTTTAAATAGGGATCATGCTAATCCCCTTATTTGGCAGCTACTGTGGCTCTCTCAACTCCATTCCTCGCTCCTTCTGTTTGGAGAAGTTGGAAAACTGAGAGGCACAGTTCCAGACTCTCTTGCAGCTAGTGTTCTGACCGTGAAGTAGGTTTTGCCAGGTATGTGCATCCAGATGAAATGTGAAAGGGAGGCAAATGTGAGATTTCTGCAGCAGGGGGAGATGACAAGCTGGTTCTGACACACAGGTTTGTATGAGTTAGGTGCAGTTGCACTCCCTAGTCACAACTTAAGAGTGGGCAGTAGCGGCCACAGCAGTTGCAGAAACAGTAGTTTCCCGTCCTCTGGGTCACAGCTAGGAGGGCATGACCTGACCAAACTCCAGAGGAAGTTCCCTTTTCCTGTGCTCCTTCAGCCCTTCCGATGAATTTGCATGCCCCTTCCCTATCTTAATTTTTTTCATACTGGAAATACCTAGGATCATTTCTTATTCCTACACTGAACCCTAAGTGATAAACTAATCCCAAGTGGTGCTGTGAGAGTTAAATAAAACCACATTGTAAATACTCAGAACAATGCCTGGTACTTTGTTGTTGTTGTTGTTGTGTTTGCTTTTGGTTTTTAGATAGAGGGACAGTGAGAGAAAGAGAAACAATCAATTTTATTTAACTTTTCATATGGTTTTCATGGCTCTAACATTTTGCAGTGTACGTGGAGCTGGGGTTCGAACCTGCATCCTCTCGCATGCCTAGCAAATGCCATAACCACCAAGCCGCTGCTCCACCCCTGGGACTTTGTATTTTACACATGGTACTATTTAAATTTTTATTAGAGAGATGGGTTCAACAGGAAGAGAACAGTCTAGACCAAGGGTTGAAAACTATGGCTCGAAGATCAAATGTAGTCCACTACGTATTTTTGTAAATAAAGTTTTACTGAGACACAGCAACACTCATTTGTTTTTTTCTCTGGCTTCCTTTACACTACAAGGACACGGTTGAAACAGGTTGTATGGAACATAAACCTTAAAATATTTATTATCTAGTTTTATTAGGGTTATCTGGAGAAACAGAGCCAATAGAAAAAAGCCTAGGGCAGGGCAAAGGAAGAGAAAGAGAGATTAATTTATTGTAGGATTTGGCTCACATGATTTTGGAAGCTGGGAAGTTCCATAATCTGCCATCAGTTAGCTAAAGAACCAGCTATAGAAAGCTGTTAGTATAATCCATCAGAGTTCAAAGCTGAGAACCAGGAGAGCTGATGTCTAAGGAGAAGGTAAATGTTCCAGATGAAACAGGAAGCAAATTCACTCTTCTCTGCCTTTTTGTTCTACTCAGACCCTCAAGGGTAAGGGTGGATCTTTTTGACTCAGTCTATAGGTTCAAATGCTAACTAATCTCTTCCAGAGATGCCCTCAGAGATACACCCAGATATGATATTTTACCAACTTTCTGGGTGTCCCTTAGCTCAGTCAAGTTGACACATAAAATTAACCATTTCATTGTCCCTTTACAGAAAAAAAATAGCTGACCCATGATCAGAACTATGAAAAGCAGGGAAAAGTATGAGTACCAGGAAGTACTCATGAGAACAGCCATTCTTGGTCAGTGGCCAAGGGCTCAGCTAGCATGTATGAGGCCTGGGTTCAACACTACACACACGCATGCGCATACATGCACAATCTCTTCATACAGACTTGTAATATTTAGGAAAAACAGTTTGGGAGATTTTCTTTCTGCAAGTGTTCAAATAATATCTTGAAGAAAAGGAAAGATAATTTGGTAGATTGTGCAAAATTCTGATTTTATTAATAAAACTGAATAGATACAAGGAGGCAAAATGATGTCACCTAAGACCTAAAAGAATAATTTGAAGGTACTCATAGTACTGTCCCTGTCATATTCCCTTTTCTTCTTGCTGTGCTAAGTATTGAACCCAGAGCCTTGTGTTTGCCTTCCCCAGCACTTCCCTTCCGTTTTCCATGGAATAACAGCTTAGCTTGGAAGGTGACCATGTGAGAAACAACATGCAGAAAGTCTGCATGATCCCTCTCTTCCCTACAACTAGTCGCCATTTCTTTTTATTTTTTATTTATTTTTTTTTTAAATAGCTTTTTTTTTTTTTTAAAAGAGAGAGGGACAGTGAGAGAGACAGAGAAAGAGAGAAACAACTTTATTTAGTTTTTTTTTTTTTCACATGGCCTTAGTTGCTCCAACACTCAGTTGTGTACATGGTGCTGGGGTTTGAACCCGGGTCCTCGTGCTTGCCAGGCAAGCGCTGAAACCGCTGAGCCACCGCTCCAGCCCCCTAGTCGCCATTTCTTACAAATTGCTTCTGCATAAGTCTTCTGATTTTTACCCACTTTCATCTTAAAAGTCATTGTTCTAATCTAGGCCTCAGTGATTTAAAGTTATGGCTAACCCAATATAGTCCAAAATTCCTTATCTTTTTTTCTTTAAAATCCCAATAATAAATGGGTGTGGGGGTGTATGCCTATAATCCCAGTGACTCTGGAGTCTGAGGCAGGAGGATCAAAGTTCAAAGCCAGCCTCAGCAACTTGGAAGGCCCTAAGTAACTTAGCAAGACTCTGTCTCTAAATTTAAAAAAGGGCTGGGAATGTGCCTCTGTGGTTGAGCTCTCCTGGGTTTAGTTCCTGGCACAAGAAAACAAACAACAACAATAACAACAAATAAAAATGAATAAGAGTCCCAATAATAAAAGTTTCTTCTTTATCTTTCTCATTAGCAACTATGCCAAAAATTTCACTAAAAGAATGATAACTTAGGGCTGGAGAGGAGGCTCAGCAGTACAGTGCTTGCCTGGCATGCATGAGGACCCAGGTTTAAACCCCAGTACCACATACATAATTAAATGAAGTAAAAACAAACAAACAAAAAAAAAAACAAATGAAAAAAATAAAAGTTGATTCTTACACACACTCTCTTTAAAAAAAAAGAATAATAACTTATGTTTCACTTTAAAGTTCTGTCTTTGGGGCTGGAGCGGTGGCTCAGTGGTTACAGCGCTTGCCTGGCATGCGCAAACACATGGGTTCAAACCCCAGCACCCATGTACACAACTAAGTGTCAGAGCAACAAAAGCCAAGTGAAAAACTCAATTAAAAAATTGATTCTGTCTCTCTCTCTCACTGTCCATCTCTCTTTTAAAAAAAAAAACTTCTATGTCTTCAATTTAACATGTTCCTTGGTTTTTATTTCTT
The DNA here is from genome assembly GCA_004027875.1 of Aplodontia rufa. NCBI lineage: Eukaryota > Metazoa > Chordata > Mammalia > Rodentia > Aplodontiidae > Aplodontia > Aplodontia rufa. Next base: position 5,136 of record PVKS010050240.1, read on the forward strand.
TTACTCCCTTTCTCTTTATTCCCTACTGTTGTCTTGCTAATAGATAATCATGAATCAAATCATTTGACAGTACTTTTCAAACTGGAACGTGCATATGAATCACCTGGAAATCTTGTTACAATGAAACTCTGATTCAGTATGACTGGGACTATACTGCAAGCCTCAACAACTTATTGAGACAGTACCTCAAAATCAAAAATAAGGGCTGGGGATATAGCTCAGTGGTAGCACATTCCCAGGTTCAACAAAACTGAAAAAGAGAATTTAATAGAGAAACATTTAAAAAACAAGCAATATTCCAATAAGCTAAAAACAACCAATATTTTACCTTTTATTTATTTTTCTTTTTCCATGCCAAGGTTCTTGGTATAAACATAATTATAAATATTGGACATACAAATAGTAACTGCCTGCCACACAGTGGGCATTAAACTGATAAATGAATGCCCAACACTAAGAATTATGATTTTTAAATAGTTACTATTTCAATAGGTGAGATACAGGTCTTTGTTTCAAACTTGCACACTTTACTGTTGAGGATGATTATTTTTATGTGCTTTCTGATTGAATGCATTTGCTCTTTTGTACATTTTTCCTTTCAAACATTTTGTCCCTTTATCTATTGGAATGTTGATTTAAATCAACTCTTTAGAATTGCAATTAATTAATAAGATATTTGTGAATTTTATTCCTAAAATAAATGTCACTAAATTAGGATGACAATTAGCAAAATGAGAGTAAATCACTATAATTCCAGAGAGAAAAGATCAAATAGAGTTAAATGTTAGTTCAAATACTGAATGATGCCATCTAGAGGAAAATTTATTCTGACTTATCTTTTTGGAATAGAGTTTCCCAAATTTGGCACCTATGGAATTTTGTTAAAATACATACTCTGGCTGTGCACATCTGTAATCCCAGTAACTCCAGGGGCTGAGGCAGGATCATGAGTACAAAGCCAGCCCCAGCAACTTAGTAAGGCCTTAAGCAACTTATCGAGGCCCTGTCTCAAAATAAACAAAAAAGGGCTGGTGATATGGCTCAGTGGTTAAGCACCCCTAGGTTATTCAACCTGGCACAAAAAAAAAAAAAAAAAAAAGAAGCAAAAATATTATCTGGTTTCTCCTTTGCCTGGAAGTTTCTATCTCACTTTATGTATTTGATATAGTCCAGAAATTGTGTTTTATAATGTCCATATTGGAAACTATAAAAATTTCATTTCAGTTCAAAGGAAGGTCTCTAGAGATACACTGTTCTTTCCCTTTTCATCACAATTTTTACAACTTCACCATACGAAGTAACTTTGTTACTGATAACATTCTTTAAATGGGTAGACTGGGCCAGTCCCTGTGTTAATGGCTTTACTTTTGTATTGTCCTATTTAATCGACTCAAAAACTGTAAGGTAGATTTTATTACTGTCATCCCATTTCAAAGGTGAGATGATAGAAGCAGAGAGTTTAAGTAATATCCCCAAGGTTACATAGCTAATACTGTAACTGAACTCAGACCCATCAGGTGATTACACATGCCCAGGTCTATATGAAGGAAAAGTCATAGCAATGTGAATACTAAAAATGGACTAACTTCTGAAAGATAAGTTCCAGGCCATGGTTGGGTACTATCACCTACATTCAGCTTAGTCTACTACACGCAGAAATCATTGACATGCCTTTATTATTATTATTATCATTATTATTCAAAGAGAGAGAGGGGGACAGTGAGGGGTGGAGAGAGGAAGTGAAAATCAACTCCATCCAGTTCTTCTAAGGGCCATCCTTGCTTGACACTCAGTCATGCAAGCAGTACTCGGGTCCTTGCACACGCCAGGCAAGCATGACACTGCTGAGCCACTGCTCCAGCCCCCACATTCCTTTATTATAAAGGGCTGTTTAGGGACATTTTGTTTTGACATTTTCCAACTTAATATGCATACAGTTTGGAATAATAGTCACACATTCAGATACTACGTAAATATTGCTTTTGATTTTTAATCTTATAGATTCAAGGATGTTTTCAATACTTTGTTGACACTCTTTATTCTTTCTCAAAACTAAAACAAACTAAAGTAAAATGATCTGCCTCAAACCTATGTAGAGGCAAAGTGAAACTAATTTATTTATAACTGGTTAGAAAACCCCGTTGATAGGGATCTGTTGGTCAGGGCAGGGGAGCTAACTAAGCTGGCCTTTAAGCCAGGGTGCCTGTCCCTACCGAACAGGGACCAAAGGCTGGGCCCACACAGTGCTGGTAGAAATATCCTCCCTATAGTTTCTTCCCTCCCCTGAGCGAGCCCAAAGTATCAACTAACTTCAACCGAAAAATTAATTCCAACTACTGCTCTCATAGGAAAAAATGTGACAATAACCTGTACAATAGTCCCTCTTCAGGGTATTTTCCTTAACAATTCTCTTCACTCTCTACTCAATTAGCCTTTGTAATACCAAAGTTCTGACTGTGAAAGATTTCTTTGTAGTGGAGATAGGGCTTGGCAATGACAGAGGTTATCTCTGTTCACCCAGAGAAGAGTTTCCTTTTTCATGTCCTATAAGCTATCTTAGCTTTTAGAATTCTTTTAAGCTTTAATGACAAGCAGCATCAAATAATGTGTAGTGGATTTTTTAAATAAGATGAACAAATAATATAACATTTTTTCAGTTTATGCTTCATAGCTGAGCACAAGAGAAGTTTGAAAATATAAACTTGTATTTGTACCTGTAAATCCTTTATTCCCACCCTCAACCCCAGAAGTCAAAAGTTGAAATGATGATCTTTAATAATCTAAAAACGAATCAAGTTAATATTCAGCTCAAAAAAGGGAAAAATGATAACAAGGAATGTTCAAGTATATTGAACTGGAAAGAATAGACGATATAAAAATAACAATAGGTAACATTAATTTAGCACTAATTTGTGCCAGGAGCTTTTCTAAATGCTGGTTGCATGCACTATTACGTTTAATCCCATGATTGTGGGGAAATTCACAAGGTAGGTACAATTATTAATCTTATTATACAGATAAGGAAGCTCGGTTGTTAAACTGCGGACACAGAGAAAAGTTGTCGCGTTCCACAGCCCACGTTCTTCTTTACTGCCGCTACTGTACAAGAAAAGGTCAAACAGGCCTCGGAGAGTCTGAGGCACATTTGGTTTCTTGGAAAACAAGGGGCAAATTTGGGATCGATGGCAAATCTACAGAAGGGGCTGTGGGTGTATATCTACGTGGTAGAGTGCTTGCCAGGCAGGAGCAAGAGCGTGGGTTCAGTTCTCAGCGGGGCAGAGGTGCGCTGTATTCCGCAACTGAATTACAATTAGTGCGTCCCATGTTGTAAGAATCTGGACATCTTGGTTTAAAAAAGGCCTAAAAACATTTGGATTTTTTAAAATGAGACAGTGGGGAAAAAAAGGAAAGAAAGAAAAAAAAGCCAAACAACGTTACAGAAACTGCGTATGGCCAGAACCACGTTAAACAAATGGACGCACTAATGTGGCAGTGAAACCCACTGGAGACGACCGTGCGCGCCGAAGTCTCGCTGCGTGACGGCGAGGTCCAGCCACCGACTTCCTGGCGCCCGTACCGCACGGTCCGGTGCAACGTCAGGCACCTGGACCGAGCGCTGGTTGTAGTTTTGTAAACCCACAGAGTCCCCCAGCCCCAGGCACAGACCCGAACCCCGCAGCGGGAACTTGGGGAAAGCGGTCGGATTAAGCGCGTCCTCGGAACCAAAGCTCCAGCGCGCGTCTGCTGGGGGACAGCATTTTTCCGAGCGCCAGAGGCGGGGCCTGGACCGCGGAGAGAAGGGAGCGTTGCCCGGCCGGCAAGGGCACGGGAAGCGCGTCTGCTGGTGCAGATCATGCTGAGCGGAGCACGCTGCAGGCTCGCCTCAGCGCTGGGGAGGACGCGCGCGCCGCCGTCCGCGGTCACTCGTAGGTGCCTGCGCGCGACGGGGTCGCGGTCCTCGGCAGATCGGAGTGAGAGGGCGAAAGAGCCGTCCCGCACCTTCGACCCGGCTCTGCTGGAGTTCCTGGTGTGTCCGCTCTCCAAGAAGCCGCTCAGGTGCGACTCGCCGGCCTCGGGTTTTTCTCCGCGGCCTGCGGTTGGCGGAAGGGGCAGGTGGGGGTCGTTTGGGGCCGACCCGTCCGTTGCTGTCCGTTCCGGCATTGTCCGCTGCCATTTCCGGGACGCGTGCCCTGCGGTTCCCTGGCACCTCCGCTGCGGCCAGCTAGCGAGGGAGGAGGCGGGAGGGGAGCCCAGTACCAGTCTTTGCGGACTGGCAGGCACGGAAAAAAAATTACGGCATAGGGCTGGAGCGGTTGGAGCACTTGCCTGGCATGCACGAGGACCCGGGTTCCAACCTCAGCACCAAATACGCAACTAAAAGTCGGAGCAGCAAAGGCAGATGAAAAAATAACTAAAATTGAAAAAAATTAAGGCATAACTTGGGAATAAACTGGAAAAGGTGGTGAGTGGTACTGATAGAAACAATTACAGATTCTTAAGAGAAATTGGCTACTGGTGCTTTTATAATATGACTATTCTGAGATTAACAATATCAGGAATCAGATAAACTGTTGTTTTTATTGAATATGCAACTCGGAAGCATTTTGTATCCACAATTCATTTTCTTTTTTTCTCCTTTAGATATGAAGCCTCAACAAATGAATTGATTAATGAAGAGTTGGGAATAGCCTATCCAATCATTGATGGAATTCCTAATATGATACCACAGGCAGCTAGGACAACTCATCAAAATAAGAAGCACGAAGAAATGGAGCAGCACTAGCTCATAATTTTTGAAAAACACACATTTTCTTAATATATACCTTTTAGAACAGGGTGGCGGGTAGTAAGTGGGGAAGAAGAATGTTTCTGTCTCTGCCTACGATGACTGTACTGATTCCACTGATCTCTTTAGCAGGACTGTTCTACTCTGCCTTTGTGGACGAAAACTTCCCACAGGGCTGCACTAGTACTGCTAGCCTGTGCTTTTACAGTCTGCTTTTGCCGATAACCATACCAGTGTATGTGTTCTTTCACCTTTGGACTTGGATGGGTATTAAACTATTTAGGCATAATTAATGCAGCCACATCTAAGATGGTAAATATATTAACGATAGGTCTTAGATATGAAAGCTCAACTAGATGCAAATGCTGGAGACCCATTTAGTTTGCAGCAAAGTTGCTTTGCCTTGCTTCTCTTGGGTATCGCGCTATGGGAAGTTTAAGCTACATAAGCTGCTTTGTACTTTTGTTCTGTCCTTGTTTTTTGAAGATTCTGACATAACTGCAGTATGAGAAGAAACATTTGAACATGTCTGGATGGAGATTAACACCCCTAATTATCTGGGGACTGTTAGCCCATTAATATGAAAGTTTAGTCATTTGGAATTTTGTTGATTCAGCTTCAGGGTCGGTGGTAAAGCCACATTAGGGATGACACAGCTAATCCCAGAGAAGCTTTGGAAGAGTAATGCATTTGAACTAGTGTGATACAAAACTGTATAATAAAATGGAAATTTCATGTACCAACAAAAATTATGAGTTCATAAAATTACCTTAATCTCTTTGGTATCAAATGTTTATATTAATAATAAGTTGACAGTTTTCCATAAAAAGGAGGGGATTTTGGTTTGCGATTGTTTTTGTTTTGCTTTTGGTTACAAGAATATGGTACTAAAGAAGGGAAATTGTGAAAACATTGTAAATTTTAAAAATGTATGCTGTACTTACAGAGGCACTTAAAACCTAAAATAGAATCAGTGTCCCAGGAAAGTGGTACCTTTGGAAGGTAAGGCTAGGGATACAAAGACTTGCATATAATTGATTGTGTCCTATTGAAATTAATTGATTTTTTTTTTCTGTGATAGGAATTGAACCCAGGGCCTTTGGCATGGTAGGCAAACATTTTTATCACAAGGCTAAGTCCCTAGCTACACACTTAATTGATCTTCATTAGCATCTAAGTAATTTAACAGATTTAGATAATGATTTTTCCCCCATAATGAAAGCATTAAAAGATGTTAGGTATGTTTTTTATTTCATTAATGCTAAGCATGTGAATAGTAAAAATCACATTTTATAATCATGCTATGACCAAATGTAAATAACCTGGAACACTAGAGGTTCCTGGTCATTTCCTAATGAGTTTTTTATTAATCCTAAATTTCAAATTTAATTACCTTAGAACTATAGTCCAAGTTTTGCTAATAAACATTGTATACTAAGAAGTCAGTTTCTACCTGTGGAAGTTAAGCATCTTAACATTACAGAAGAAGCTGACAAGAAGCTCTTTGTTAGTGTTTATTCATTGTCTCACAAATAGAATCTAATTAGCAATCAGTTGTACAAACTATACCAGTGACAGTTCTAGGCATCTTGCATTGTCTGCTTTAATCTTATAACCTAAGGGTTAAGTAATTTTAGCACCACTTTACAGCGAAGGAAATTGGAGTGTAGATGACATACCCAAGATAAAAGCTAATAATTAGACTGAGATACAACTATCTA
>PVKS010050241.1:0-11638 GCA_004027875.1 Aplodontia rufa
CTGTAGTTCTAGCACATGTTCCTAGAAGCCTTGGATATGCTCCCCACATGGATATTTTAGAAATTTTGTAGGAGGACTACCCAGAAAGAGTTGCACCTTCTTCTAGAGTGATAATGGAAGGTGTCAGAAAATAAAAATAGACCTTGATCAACCAAAAAAGAAAAGAAAGCAAGAAAGGGATGCATCAGGGATAATTTCTTTGCAAGGAGCATAAAGAGTAATTTGAAGTAGGTAAATTTTAGGTATGTGTGAGAAATTCAAGTGGAGATAAATGATTTAAGAGTTAGGTATGCAAGGAGGCTGGAGCTAAACCCAGGCCTGTGTGAAAAGTAGTCAATCTCATGTATTAGACCCAACAAAGACATAGCAACACAAAATTCAGGGTAATCATAGATTTGCATTTGGAAGGAGGGGGGAAGGGACAGGTAGAGGAAGGGAGAGAGGGAGAATAGGGAGGGATCTAGGGGGTAAATCTTATTTAAGAATATATGCATATCATATTGTTACTTTAAATACATTTTTGAATCTACAGTAACTAAATTTCTTAATAAAAAGGAGGTATGCAAATCTAAAGCACACAAACAAAACTTGGGGCTTGGCCCCATTATAATGAAAACAGGATTAAAATCTATGAGAATTTATGAGACAGTCCAAGTAGAGTGAATAGTAAAAGAAAGAATTAAAAAATGTCCCAAATACCACACAACTCTTTAAGGCAGGTACCATTATACTATGCCCATGTTACAAAGTGCAGAAACTAAAACATAAAAGGTTAAAAAGGACATAACTTACCCAAAGATCATTCAACTATTAAGAAAACCAAAGTTCTTTTCTGTAAAGAGCCAAGTTCTGACTTGAAGGCATTCAAACCCAGATTCCAATTCAACATCAAACAAAAAAAAAATCAAATCTTGTCCCTTGACTTATGATTCGATTTTGTTCATGTGATTTGATTATATTTTTTACCAGAAATTTCTTGAGCATGAAAGGTTATACATTTAGCATGGTTTATAAGTTTAAACCCATACATTATGCAAGATGGAGCCATTTGGTTTTTCATGTTCATCTATGGAGAAATTCTATTTATTAATTTATTACAAAGTGAAGAAGATGGCTTCCCACAGAGCCAGCAACAACGGTGATGTTCTAACATCACCATATTCAGCTGCCTGTGTCTTACCCATGAAATCATGAGAGTTCAATTGCCTTTGCTTTTTTATTATAATTTAGCACATACAGACTGATTATTGGTTTGAGCTACATAGAAACTTGACAAACCTTTAAAAGTTTAAATCCATCTATGTTAAATATGCCATAGGGTATGCATGTTTTATATTTTATTTTTTATTTCTGAAATAAAATATCAGCAAATGTGAAAAAGTCAGCAGTTTTATTTTTAATTCACAAAGGTTAATAAGGTTCAGAAAAATTATGTGAAAGGCTAATCAGAATTTTAATTCAAACAATCCATTCCCATTCCATTCCACAACGCTGTTTAATATAAATGTTATACAGCAGGATAAGAATTTGAAGAAATTCTTTCACATATATTCTTCACTTTTGTAAGGAGAAGTGCCATAATCACATTCCTCACAACTTTCAACAATATAAAAATAGGCTTCCTCATGGGTATAAGAGATAAAAACACACTATCTTTCTGAGATTTCAGGAATTAAATAGAATTACATTCACAAGATTTCAGGAATATACAGTGCTTACTAGAGTAGTTATAAAATATCATTTCTTATATTATCAAAATTTATAAATTTGAAATATTCATACTCAGAGTTGTATTATGAAAGCTCCAGAAACTGAAAATCTGGATTTTGATCCAATTATTTTTATATGGTTCAATGAATCGTAACTACTACAGGAAAAATATGAGCATTTTGGTCCCCTAATGGAAAACTGGAATATATTACTAAGTAAGTCTGAATAGATGGTATGAGTATATCCAGCAACCTATTTTATAAAGTTGACATATTTTCTAGTGCAATCCACCAGACTCAATATGAACTCTATAAAATGAATATTCAAAGGAAGAAATGTGTCATACTTGAAGCACAATACATTACTCACAAACACACCCAAAGCTTTTCTTACAGATTTATGGAGTAATTTATATGGAAAAATATATATATATCAACATTTTCATTCCATTCCAACCACCTTAAACTCATACTATTCTAATAAATATATTCTAACAAGTAAACTTGAAAAATAAAACCTACACAGCATATAGGGCAAAAAATGTTTTTTTAAGATGAACTCAAATTTATTTACATAAACAAATATTTTGAGGTTAAAAAACTGACTTAAGCTGATCTTTCTTTTTTCGAAATGATAATTACCTGCATATATTGAACTCATACTCAGAATCTCCACTACCTCCCAGATAAGAAAAAAAATGCATATGCCTAAGGAATTTAATTAGTAAACTAAAGTAGACTAAAACTATTACAGGATTAATTTCCTCTGACTAAAGTTAATGCACACTGGATTCAATTGCTAAGTGAATTGAGTTTCATTTTGTTTTTGCAACTGAAATGATGTCTTCCTGGGAAATTTCAACATTTGTGAAGAATGGCACATTCAACAAAAGGAATATATTTATATCTCTTCATCTGAAATTTATATGCACATCATTTGGCACCTAATTTAAATAGTTTCACTTCTACAATTGTAAAATCACTATACATAGAAGTTAAATCTTATATCCTTTCAAGGTATAACTTTCTTGACTTTAGAGAAAATGTCAAGAAAAAAGATGAAAAGAGTTAATGAGTGCCTACATCTCTGAAGAAAGTTGTACATGTTGATTCTTATAATTCAGTCTGAATGCAAAGAAAGACCTTTTGGTACTGATTTCTTTAATATAAAAAGTATTCATAAAGGGAGGTACTGGATTTTTTGCTCTGAAGCCTTCTAAATATAGCATTTTTCTTTGTTTGTGACAGAACAAATGGCTTTGTCAATAGACAAGGAAATTACTGGGTCTAGCTTCAAAATAATGAGAAAATACCTTAGTCAATTGCTACAAACTATGTTATTATTTTATAGTCACAAATGATTCTAGATAATCGTTCATGGTTTCATTAGAGTCACCATCCCACAGCAAAACAAAAAATGATAATTCAATTATTATGGATGTTTCAGCTTAAAAAGCTATTATATACCAATACACACTGAAATCACTTTGAGGAACTGTCACCCAGTTCAGGTTTCCTTTGTTTTCTTCTCACAATTATACTTACAGCATGAGATCAACCAAATATTTCTATTACTCTGCTTTAAAAATACATAATGAAATTGATAAGTAACATGTTTATCTGGTGGGAAGGTAAACATTTTTATGGTTGACCATATGAATGATGTTATAAAGTGTAAAAATGAAGTGTGTATATAGAAAGGTCAGTATTAGTCCAATTTTGAAATATGAATTCCTAAATCTACATGTCATAGTCATCATTCTGAGCTGTATTACCCGACTTGCTCAGAGTCCATTGCTTTGTGAAGAGAAAGAACATAGTGATGAGATTCCTGTATTGACCACACCTTTTTGAATAGCAGATTTGAAAAAAATAGGGACTTTAAGTCAAGTAGGGAATAGTACAAGTTCTTTACCATCCTAGGAACAAGGGGTAAAACTCTATGCATAGAAGATGGTGAACCTACAGTAGAGCTATGAGACACCAGGATTTAGAGAACGTTTTATCACATCTAGTATACTAATTGGTGCAAAGAATTCCTGATGTAACCCAAAAAGAAAAAAAAAATTCAGAAGTGGGGCATTGTACTTGATCAGAAGAGCAGAGCTTCCTACCCGAATATGAGTTGATTCTGCTCCTTTGTATCAAGGATGAATAGGAAGAAATGACTACTTTATGACTGAACTGTGTAGAAAAAAATAGATTTTCAGAGATTTTGATTGGATGCTCATGCTCTGGACATCAAGAATTTCTTTAATGTCTGTGTGGGAGCATCACTAAATCTACAGAGAAACCTGAACAGTAATTAAAGGGACCCTGGAAATACCTTATCCCAAGAAGCTGGATTCTAATATTTCAAGTGCAGCAATGCAAAACTGTCCTCTCCTCTTCACTTGTTGGGTGACCTTGGGCAAGTGATCTAAATCTTTAAACCAAATGGTATTATAATAAAATGAAATACTGCACTGAGTTACCCCAGAATCCTGACATTTTAAGTATTTTAATAAGTGGATGAATGATAGATGTAGTAAAGAGCTTCCTTCTGCAGGTTAATTCCCTGAAGCAATCAATTTTTGAGAGACAAGGGCAGGCAGGGTGAGAGGAAGAACCACCAAAGCAAGGCAAGTATGCCCACCTTCAGGAGCTTGTGGGATGATGTCCAAAGCAAAGAAAGCCAGAAGCGGCAGAGGTAGAAACAGAAAGGCAGAGACTAAGAATGGCACATACTAGAGGACAAAACATGCCAGAGAAGCTGGACATATAAAAAGACCAAAAACAAAAGGAAGAACTATTAGAACACATAAGAATTAAAGACTTCTCTATGAAAAAGTTAGGTTATTCATACAGTTAAAAGACAAACCCATAGTGATTTTTTAAAAAATCAATACCAAAAAATATTTTCTAACTTTATTAAAGAAGTTTTTGAATCACTAAGAAAATTATCTGTGCCTATATAGAAAAAAATAGGTAAATTTATAAATCTGTAACTCAGAGAAAATGAAATAGTGGTCCATGCACCCATGAAAACTGTTAAACATCACTGGTAATCAAAGAATTGCTTTTTAAAGTAACAATGAAAATCTTTTCATGCTTTAATCTAAGATCAGAAAGCTAAAAATATGATCATTACTAAAATAAGCATTCCTTCACAGTTGGCATGGGTGCAAATTGAAAAATTATTTCTTAGAATAATTAGCAAGAAATTTTAATATAGTTAGAAATGTGATCCTGAGTAGCAGAGCATGCAGCTAAGCTACCTTTCCTTGCCTCAATGTGATCCAGCCATGGAATGTGAGAACTGAGGCCTCTTCTTGGCCCATATAAATCTTCCATGCAATACCCAGATCTGCTTCTCTTACTCTATCTGTTGGCTGAACATCTCCCCCAGGTGACCAGAGAAGTCATGTGTTGACAAGAGCAAAGCCTTCAGCCATTATCCCAGGATTCTGAGGAGTGGCCTTCCTTCTTTAGCCCACTTTAAAACCACACCTCAGCCTGGTTGGCATTTATGTGAACAAAAAACATACACAGCAAAAAGCTATGACTGGAGTTACAGCTAAAGTAGACTTTTAATTCTACTCCTAGAAATTTATCCTAATTATATTTAAGGGTATGTATCAACATATTACTACAATACTAGGAAAATACGAGAATTACCTAAAATTGCATTATAAAATTACAGAACATTTCTTTCATGACATATTTTGTAACAATTAAAAATTATGTTAGTTTTGAAGGGAAATGGATAAAAAATTAGGTTTAAAAAATCACCAAGAACTGTTATATGATCAATCATAATATATATACATATAGTATAACCACAGTTTTTTGGGCTTTTGGAATTATGAGTAATTTTGTGTTATTATTTACATTCATTATTCAAAAAGTTAGAACAGATGTTTGCTTTCTCCAGAAAAAAATTCCCATGCATTTTTTTTAAATGAGAGAAAGAATAAATTTTTTTTATTTAGGTTTTTTTTCATGTGGCTTTTATTGCTCCAACACTTCATTGTGTATGATGAGTTATGAACCCCCATTGCTGTGCATGCCAGGCAAGTGCCATAAATGCTGAGCCACTGCTCCAGCCCCATTATTCCACCCTGTGCATGTTTGTATGGATGGGAATGGGTGGGAAAGAAGAGAGGAAGAGAAAGAAATAAGAGAAAATTAAGGTCAAATCTGTGTCTATAGTGATAGAGTTCACAATTTTGACAACAGTACCCTTGGTGCAAGTATGGAGTTTCTAAGCTGGTTCTATAAATGGGGTACAGATGTGCTGAGATATGGATCCTGTCAGCCCTAGGCTGCTGAATAACACTCAGGAGGCTGGAGTCCTGGGTAGTCTCAAGGTTGCCAGCAGCCTTCTTGTTGACCTTAGTGTTCCACACGAACACATCCAGTTTTCTACATGTAATACGACATGAATAATGCTAACAATCATCAACATACAGCCGTGTTGAAGAAAAGAAATGGATTTTATAATACCTTTTCCCTTTTATTCATACAGGATATGTTGAATAACCAGTGTTTACATCAGAAAAAAATGTATTGAAATAGTATAGCACTATGATATCACATAATCTAGATTCAATCAATATTCATAAATAATTCTACCAATAATACAAATAGTAAAGGTAGTATTACTATTTTTTTAAGAGAAGGAGAGTGAGAGAGAGAGAGACAGACAGACAGACAGCAGATGGACAGAGTCAATTTTTATTGAGTTTTTCACATGGTTTTCATTGCTCTAACACTTAGTTGTGTACTTGGGTGCTTGGGGTTTGAACCTGTGTACTTACACATGCCAAAGAAGTGCTGTAACTGCCAAGCCACCACTCCAGCCCCCTAGTATTACTATTTTTAATAGTAATTAAATAGTTAAATCTACTTTGTTATCTGACAAACTTACTTACCAAAACCTAGGGAAATTTTTATTTAATGCTTCATTGTTAAATATTTCCTCTTTATTTAAATCAAATATACTGATACCTGATGTGTTTCACATACAGATTCAAACAAAATTAATAAAACATTTTAAAATAGCTATACTATATTGATAAAAATGTAGGAATGTATCATTGGTGAGAAAATGACTAGAAAGTAATCCATATTTTCTTATTTAACTGTTTTGATGAATATGAATGAAACATCTGAGGATAAAACTACTTTCTAAAGTTCTAGGACATACACTAAAATTTAGCTGAACATTAGCATATGAATGAGGGGAAGAAAAGTACATGTAAAACAGGTTCTTATCCTCTTCTACCATAGTGTAATGTTAAATGAGTACACTGGTCCCATTGAAATTTATTTCATGAAAATAAAATTGTAACTAAATGCTTCTAGAGAGAAAAGAAACCCCATTAGCATCATCACACACACCTGCCAGTGAGGATTAAATTAGAAAAAAATGAAATGTATTAAAAGAATTGTAAGTTACTTTTCCTCCTTGCAGTTCCACCAAAAAAAAGTGAATGAGTCAGATTTTCATCAAACTTTTATTATGATTAATAATCTACATTTTTAAGTTTTTTTTAATAAGAAACCTAGATTTTCCTCTGAAATTCTCTTGTGGTAAATTACAAACAGAAATGCATTAAAGAACCAATTTTCTGCTTTAAAAAATATGAATTTTTAAAAAGATCTAAACCCAGAAATGGCCTAGAAATTTGTGGAAATGCTCAATTCTGGAGGCAATTATGTTAGCAAGAGTATTCCCAGTTCCAACACAGTAAAGAATTCCTCTACCCATTTCCAACAAAACACACACCAGCATGGCCAGTTGTCCAAAAACCAAAGTGGTCTGGATGGATCCCAAATGGACCAGCTGAGTGGCCCTCTTTGCTGTGTCTGTCCAGCACCACTCACTCACTTCTCTGGGACTTCGTGTCCTGAACTACACAGCAATGCCTGTTCACTGCTCTATATTCTCAACCGAGCTGTAACTGCCCTCTGTGTGTGCAGGACAAATGTCTCATGACGTTCATTGTATCCTCAGCTATGGGCTCGGTGCTGGTAAATGTTAGATACTAATAAATGCATGCAAATAAGTGAATGCATCCATTTATTTATCTACAAATAGTTACTGAACAGCTGGTATGTGCCATTATTATTACAAGCACTCAGGATAAGGTATAAATAAAATAGTATTTTACAACAAAATACAAACCAGTAGGCTGGAAAGGATCTAGTAGAGAAATACTGATTTCAAGAAGGACAGCAAGCTTCATCCCAAGGTAGGTCTTTAAGGCAGCCTAAGGGTAAGACCACTGGGAACACATGTTAGAAGACCCAAGAACTTCCATGCACAGGCGTGGAAGATTCTGATTTAAAAACTAAGATGCCACAGTTATTTAACAAGGTCTATAAGCAAGTGAAATGTGAGTATAAATGGTAACATGACCTAATTAGAGATCACAGAATGGGGAGGCCCAGGAAGTTGACACTGATCACAAATTTAAGTCACATAAGCATTAAAAGCCTTAATCATGGAAACACTTGAGAGAAATATCTCTTTCACATGAGCTAGGTTACTTTTTGTTCTTCATAAACCCAAATATGCAGCTGAAACAAAATCTCGACCATTATTGTCCATTAGTATTTTAGTGGCTTCATGCTTTAAAATGATACCTGAAAATCTGAATTATCAGGAATTTAACAATAACAGTGATCAAAAACAGTGAATCCTGCCCAGAGGCAGTACTGCTCCTTTCACACACACATGTCACAGTGTGTCCTGTAATTGTTTATGTTTTTCATTATAAAGTAAAATAAAGTATATATAAATGTATGGGTGGGTAGATAAAACAAAAGGGGAAAAGGGAGATGAGTAGAACAAGAGGATTAGAGGAGAGAAGAGGAGAAAAAATAAGACACTGAGGAAATGAATTTGATCAAATTACGCTGTGTGAATGTGCAAATATGGCATAATGACTCCCACTGTAATGTAGGCCTATAATAAACCAATAAGAAAAGAAGAAAGGGAAAACTAAAGAGGAACCAAAGTGCAGGTTAACACAATTTGCTTTTAAACAAAATGAGCATCTAACGCAAACTGTTCTATTAGAAAGGTGGATAATGCCAAGCTTCAGAACACAAATTGGGAAATGAGAAGTCTTGATTTCTCTCTAGCATTTCCATGATTAAGGTTTTTGATGCATATGTGACTTAAATTTGTGATCAGTGTCAACCTCCTTGGGCCTGACTCAAATAGTGAAAGCTTAAATACATTCACTCTTTCTGGATTGCGGTCTGATAGAACATGTTGAAATTAAGGATCCCTGTGCCCTGTTGTGTAATTCTCTCACTCTTATGTAAAAAATCCAGAAAGTTCCAAAGATGGTCAATGCTTCCTTGTTTATGATAGCAAGGAGCAATAGAGGCAATTCAGTAAGGAAATGAACGTAAAAGGTAGTGGGTACATGTGATAGAAACTCATAGAGTAATTTGAAATAACAAGTTAGATTTACAAAAGAGTCAGACAAATCTCAAATCCAAAAATAATATCCAAAATTTACAAAGAACTCAAAAACTTATTATCAAAAACACAAACAATCCAATCAATAAATGGGCCAGAGAGCTAAATAGAAATTTCTCAACAGAGGAAATTGAGCAAGCCAATGAATACATGAGAAAGTGTTCT
Organism: Aplodontia rufa; assembly: GCA_004027875.1. Taxonomy (NCBI): domain Eukaryota; kingdom Metazoa; phylum Chordata; class Mammalia; order Rodentia; family Aplodontiidae; genus Aplodontia; species Aplodontia rufa. The sequence goes on from PVKS010050241.1 coordinate 9,352, forward strand.
AAATCACTAATAATTAGAGAAATTCAAATCAAAACTATATTAATATTTCATATCACTCCAGTCAGCTTGGCAAAGATGAAGAATAGAAGCATTAACAGATTGTGGAGGGGTTCTGGGGAGACAGGAACACTAGCACACTATTGGTGGAAGTGCAGACTGGTACAGCCATTCTGGAAAGCAGTGTGGAGTCTCCTTAAAAAATTAGGATTGGATCCACCATACGACCCAGCTATGCCTCTTCTGAGTATTTTCCCAGAAGAGCTAGAATCAATGGTCATAGCAGCTTAATTTATAATAGCTAAGTAACGGAATCAACACAGATGCCCTTCACTGGATGAAAAGAAACAAAAGCTTTGAGATATATATGTATGTGCATACACACACACACACACATATATATATGTTATATATATATATATTCTACACAGTTATTATAAACAATGATATAATGATCTTATGGCCTTTGAAGGTTAACGGATGGTAATGGAAGAAATTATGCTGAGCAAAATTATTCAAAGCCAGAGACTCAAAGATCAAAATTTTTCCCTCATTTGTGAAAGCTAGAGCAACACCCAGGCTTGGGTGAAAGGTCAAGCTCATGTTCTAGACTCACCAAAGTCGAAGCAACACATAATCTAGGGGAAAGAGAGATGTGTAGTCAGGGAGGGAAGAACAGTGAGGGTGGGGAAAGAGAGGAATGATAGGATGATAGGAAGGGATCTAGTGGGCAGTAATCAACAATATAGCTTACTCTTTACTACCCTGAGAAGACAGATAATATTTATGCAATCAATCATTTAATTCTGGAAAATGCACAATCATATGTATATTATATACATATGTGGTGTATATATATATATGATGTATATATATATATATGATGTATATATATTTATATACACACACATGACATACCTGTTATGGAGGAAATATGGAAGTCAAGAGTCTGGCTATGGGTGATGTTGGGATGATTCTGGTTTAGGATCAGGGGTACATATATTGTTACTGCATATGCATTTATGATTGTACAAAAACTCAACTCCTCAATAAAACTTTAAAAAAAATAATTATGAATAGAATAAGACCTCTAATCCAGAAAAGTTGTATAAATTAAAATCTACATGGCCACAAATGACACTTTTCAATTTTATAAGAATTCAAAAATGTTTGAGAAAACATATGGAATATATTATTACAGTGAATAATAGACATAAGATATGAAGAAGAAAAGATGAAACGAATATAATGAGAGAATCCTGGAATGGACCAGTTATGACAATTTCTATGAACCAAATAATTAAGAACCCTTTTTACCTAAAGACAGTATATCAACACTATATCCATATATACAAGAGAAAAGGTCCCTTTTGATTTTCCTCCTGCCTGAATTACTGTGTGAATTCATATTACATATCTAGTTTCACATATGTGAATACAGATGCAGAAAAAAATTCATTTATAGATAAAGAAAAGGAAGATTAGATATACCCTGGCCACTGAAATTTTGTATATGAATTGCATGGACTGAGAAGGTTCCTAGGGTTCTAAAACTAACAAAATACTAGGCAAAACAGAACGAATTGGTCACTTTTTTTTTACCCAATAAATAAATTAGAAATCACACACTCTTCACAGATATCTATTATTGGCTTTCATCCTATATTTTATAGCAAGCTCTTTGTTTTAAAAGGTGTCAGTGGTTGGGAATGCTTCTTAAAAATCTCATTCACTAAAAAGAAACTGGGTACATTCAAAATTTAGTACAACAGGTCACAAGGTTGAAAAGAAATTGTATATGTAGTCATTGCCCAAATTATCCAGACACTAAATTACATAAGCAATTATGATAAAATCAAAGAATAAGGTGTGGTTCCTTGCCAAAGTTTTTTTTTATTGAGAAATTTATTTTTGAACAATCATACAAGTTTTTAACAAAATAATATAAAATGTGTATAGATTCTAGATATTAGATTTACCACCAGGAGTGCCCCCCCAATTACACACCCTTATCCCTCCCTTCCCCTTCCCACACTATCTCTAAAAAAGTATTAGGTTGTATAACATTACACCTTATCTGGATTTAACACATGATAATAGACCACCTTTCTCAATGGCCAGGGTCTAGATCCAGTTTCCACAGATGAGTGGAGACAGTCAACCCTTGGTTCTCTGGGTTAAGCTGATTTTACTCAGCATAATTTCTTCCATAGCCATCCATTTACCTTGCCAAAGTTTTTAATAGGAGAGAGTGAGGGAATGAACCAATATAAAAGTATGAGTAGAAAAT
>PVKS010050242.1:0-11638 GCA_004027875.1 Aplodontia rufa
TGTCAATCAAGGTAACTGACCTGGAGGCCTGGCAGAGAGTGATGGGGCTGAATGAGGCAGGAACTTCCCAAGAGAAAAGTGTGTTGAGTTTTTAAAATAAGTCTGTGAACAGTGAGCTGAAAGTATCAAAGCTCTTCTGTTTTCCAAAACTCTGCACTTTAAAAGGAAGAATGTTTTCCCTAAATCAGATTTGCTTGTTCTAAGAGATTCAATACAGTCTTTGGCTCTCCTATGTCATATACACTTTAAGGGATTGCTTTTTTGTTTTTTGAATATTCTTACATTTTCTTAACATTCACTGTTTTTGATAACCTTTAATTTTTTTAAAGAGAGAGGGATAGTGAGAGAGAGAGAGAGAGGGAGAATCAATTTTATTTAGTTTTTCATATGACTTTCATTGCTCCAACACTGTGCTGTGTACGTTGTGCTGGGGTTTGAATTAGGGTCCTTGCGCAAGCCAGGCAAGAGCCGTAACCGCTGAGCCACCCCTGCGCCACCCCTGCAGCCCTGATAACCTTTAATTTTAATACATGTAGTTTTAAATGCATGCACAGAAGAGTTGCAAAAAATAGAAGCTCTTGTATACTCTTTACCCAGACTCAGTAATCATTGACATTTTGCTCCAGTTGCTTTATTAGTGTCTAGATTTTTTATTTGCACATGCATATTATTTCCCCCATATCATGTGAGAGTTAATTGGAGACATATGTCCTTTTACCCAAAATACTTCATTGTGTCATTTCTAAGAACAAGGACATTTTCTTATGTAACTGAAATATACTGATCAAAATCAAGAAATTTTACATTGACACAATACTATTGTCTAATCACAGTCCTTGTTCCCCTTTGGTCAACTGTCCCAACAATGTCTTTAATGGCTCTTTTTCTTTCTTTGTCTTGGGAGTATCCAATTCAGAATCACACATTGTGATTTAGTTAGCATCTCTCTTTCATCTTTAATCTTTGCATCTGGAACAGTTCCTTAATCTTTATATTTCTTGACCTTGGTGTGTCTTGAAGGCCTTTAATTTTTTGGAAGATCCGTAGTTTGCATTTATCTGACATTTCATCATGATAAGATTAAAGTTATATATTTTTGGCTAGAAGACCACAGAAAGGGTTTTAGGGCCTTCTCAGTAAATCATAGCAAGAAATGCATAATGTTGATTTGGTCCAATTGGTGATCATACCTTTGTTCTATCACAGCAAAAGAAATTCCTTTTGAGGTTTTTTTTTCCATTTCAGTAAAATTTTCTTTTTAACACAGGCATGATAATCTGATGCTTCTTATTTATTTATTTATTATTTAGATGTGGTCTCACTGTTTCCCAGGTTGACCTTGAATTCCTAGACTTCAGGGATCCTCATGCCTCAGCCTTTGAGTCACAGGCAGTTCAGGCTCCTGGCACCGTGCCTGGCTTGAAATTATTTTTGACTAGTTGCAAATAACCAATGAGTATTAACCTAGTTTCTTTTTAAGGAGGTGAGTTTAAAATAATATACATTCATTTTTTTTACTGGTGGTATTTTAATGTCAACAGGTATGTTTCAACTAAAAGAAAATTTACTATTTCAGACAAAAATGAAAAAAGTGCACGTTTGTAAATAAGTTTGAAAAAATGTGGTTTTAAGTTATTAATGGACAAAGTTCTGCACCCAATGAGCATAGTTTTTAAATATTGATATTAATGTTTTAAAGTGGAAGACTCTTTTGATTAGCAGTGTAATATGCCAAGAAATATACAATGTAACCAAAGAGACATATGGCTTAGTAGAGAAGCATTAATTATCCTTTGTGGTGTGAAGACTAGCAATAGTTGCTTGAGTTTGAGACAGAGCCTTAGAACCTGACAGAGAGGAGTCTTGGACCTGGCTGTGCCAAGGGGAAGAAGTTGAAAAGGGAGCCAAAGAAGGTTTTTAAATAAGGGATGTGTCAACACTCATAAATTCCCTTCCTTTGAAGAAGCTGCAATGGGATACAGGAACAGGAAAAAAGAATATTTATTGTTTTGCCTTTGCATACCAAAATATAATCTCTCTTTTCCTCCTACCGCTTCCTTAAAACAACAACTGTCTGCATGTAAAATGAGTATGTTTTAAGTAAGCCATTCATTGCTTTTTTTCTGAACTCATTTCCAGTTCTGAGCAGCAACATTGCAGACTAGAAATTCTACTGACTGAGTCAAAAGTGACCCACACACCTCTCTCTGCTACAGAATGGTATGTGGCCTTGAGCAAGTCACTTAGTTTCATTGTCTTTACACTTAAGTGAGGGGAATAAACATTGCTGAGTTGGGAGAATTGGAAATAATATACATATTATATATATATATACATGTACAATGTATGTATATATACTATGTATACTATATATATTATGCATATATACAATGTATACTATATATACTATGCATATATACATGTGTACTATGTATATATATAATAAATATTTACGAGACACATAGTACTTTACAAATGCTGTGGTCCATTGTACGCATTCAATGATAGAGGTTAGACATAAAAACAATGGAACATACAGTTTAGCTTAATGAAAGAGCCCTGGCCTGGGAACTGGAATGCCATGGTTTTGGTCCTTGATCCTTTATTTAACTAACAAGTTCCTGACATTGTGCTAGTCCATCAAACTTTCTGGACTGTGGATCTATTGCAGAAGTATTAGTAAAAAAACAGGTTCGAGTTCTTGAGGCGCTAGCGTGCTGCTACTGATATAAGGTGGGATGTTTTTCACAGATGGCCCCCCGAGCTGTGGGAACCCAGAGGTATGCAAGGGAGCAAACAGGAACACTGCCTGTGCTATGGGTTGGTACTTGAGCTGCACTTTGCATGTTTGGTTGGGTATGGAGCTTTGCCACTGGATAAAGCAGGGTTGAGATGGGATTTGAATCTCGAACGAAGCACCTGTGAACCACTGAAATGCAAAAAATGCCAATGGACTACTAAAATGCTGAAAAAGCCCATGAGCCATCAAAATGCAAAGTTGCCAGGTAGTTCCTGAGTAACCCAGCCTTCCCCTAGGGCTCTGTGTGCCCTTGATCCTTGCCCTCGCTTACCAAAAATAACGTGAGGGTAATGCACAAGTGCAGGAAAAACTGGTCCACCTTCACTCCCACCCCTAACAACTACCCCTCTATAAATATCGGAGCTCCCCAAACCAACAAGGGGCTTCTTTTTCTTGAGATAGCTCACATTCTCCCTGGAATGTATATCTGTTTCCTAAATAAACCTTTATGTCTCTGATTGGCACTGGTCCTGATTTGAGTTCCTCCTTCTCTCTGGCAACTGCTCAGTCCTTTTTTCAAAGATGCTGCTTGTCCTGTGATATCACAGTCCAGATGGAAGGCAGTGTCTGCCTTCCTGGACCCTTTGTGGGCTTTAGAAGTGTTTTAGCTCTACCATAGGAAAAAGATAACTGATATGGGAGTTCACCTATAAACCTCTATATACTCACCATTTGGACAAAGGAAGCTAACAGTTGAACATCAGTCTTAGGTTATGAATAATATTAGCTAATCTTTCCATGGGGATTTCTGTGTGTCAGGCACTGCTTTAAACGCTATACTTCTATTAATTTATTTAGTTCACTGATGAAAAGATGTTGGCTCAGAAAGATGAGATCATTTGTTGAAGGTCACCAGCGAGCAAATGGAAGAATCAGGATTAGATGACAGACCAGATGACAAGTGGCCCTGATCCTAACCGCACTGCCATATTGCCTCTCTAGAGACTGAGAAAGTAAGAAAAACATACATTCAACTGGCACTAACAACTGAGAATTTCGTCACATCTTCATGTACAACTGTAGTGAATGCTGCATTCAGAGGAAAGTCAGGGAATTATTTTTTGGACCATGATAATGGTCTACTTGCTTTAGTAACAATTTTGATTACATCATTACTTGGGCATAAGAGTTTAGGTGACCACTGCAGTGATTAAGCCTCCCCTCCCCCTGGTGTGCCATTCTTTGCTTGAAGTGAGAGGAAAGGAGGAAGTGGGGGTGGGTTGGATATCATCAGAACTTAGTAGAGTTTCAAGTTTTTTCTTCTTCTCCTCAGAGCTGAGTGGCTTGTAGCCCCTGATGTAATTTCAGCCTGCAGTCTTCACACTAAGCCAGGCTTTCTCACGCTGGAGGAACCCTCTGGGGCTGTAGACATACCTCGGGGAAACTGAGTCTCAAGGGCTGAGCTGTGGCTACAGGTTAATAGCAAGAATTGGCTTCTCATCCTTTTGTGCTCCCTATTTGACACTGGAGATAAAGATAAAGATTACGACTGTCATTCAGGGTGCTGGCTTAAAACATCTCAAGGAAAATCAGTTTTGACATTTACTTTTATTAAATAGTCATCCAGAGAATTCTACCAATGGATTCCTAGAAACTTCTAAGTGGGCTGTGGACTGCCCAGAAGCTTAGAGGTCAGGAATATGAGATGAATATGAATATGAGCCTGCTTGGGGAACATGGGGGTATTTATTCTTGTCTTCCTAAATGCCCCAATCCCAGAGAAGTTGATATTTGCTTGGGGTCCTTTGGGCTGTCAAGCATGCTATTCTATTCCTCAGTTAACTTCAAATAAATGAGATATTGAGGGCCTACTGTGTGCAAACCTTGTGCTAAACACTGGGAACTCAGGGGTAAAAAGAAGTCCTGAAGGAGCTTGGCACCTTAGTAACACCAATGTTTCTTTTTTATTAGTTCATTTTAATTATGCAGAATAATGGGTTTCATTGAGACAATTCCTGCATGCATATAATATCCCCTATAATTCTTCCTTCATTGTAGCTATTTATTAAATACTGGTTATGTGTCAGAGACTGCTATATATTTAGTCATTTAATCCACACATCAACTCTATGAGGTATGCACTTTCATTAGCTTCATTTTAGTGGGGAGTAGTAGGCACAGAGAGGTTAATGAATCTGTCCACTGTCACACAGCTAGTAAGAGGTAGGGTAGGAACTTCATCCCAGACTTTATTTAATGGATTTAGGCAACAGCTGCAGAGAGAAAGGAAGCTGGGCACTTCCTCCAAGCATGTACACCCTGATGGGGATGCCCACTGGTAGGAAAGAAGCAGACTCATACACCTGGGGGTTAAGGTGTCATAAGACAGGATTCTTCGGGACCACTGAGGCTGAGCAATCAGAGGCAGCTTGGTGAGCGGGTGAAGAATCCTACCCTGGAGTCACCTGCCTGGGTTTGTGTCCTGGCTCTACCACTTTCTTGGTACCTAATCCCTTTGTGCCTCAGTTAACTCATTTTTATTTTTTTTATTTTTATTTTTATTTATTTATTTATTAGAAGTATATAGAGATAAGTTAACTCATTTTTAAATAGAAATAATAGCACCTACCTCTTAGGGCTATTGTAAGGATTAAGTAATTTAATTTTTTTGTGTGTGTGCAATGGATTGAACCCAAAGGCTTCACACAAAATCAGCTACATGCTCAGTCGCTATAATTTAGCATTTGTAGGTGAAGAAGCTATCAAAGCAAAAAGCATCAAGGGGAGTTCACCCCACAGTCCTAGGGGCCCAAGAAAAATGTTTAAACGTGGACATTCTATAGGTGGTACTCCTATGAGGACTTTCCTCTTGAGTTCTAACATATTTAGAACTTCTTGACTTAAGCAACTTTGTAGCCAATATGAAGGAAGACTTGAAGTTACAGGGTTATAGGTGTTCTTCCAGCCAAGGCAAAGAAAAACCTTTTAGCCTCTATAGGGACTTGTGAAGCAGCTGTCAGCACTGCCTCTCAGGTTCTAAGACTATTCTCCGTAAATGACTACAGGGTCCCCTGTCTTCTTATCTCTGAGAAAAGCACAGCCATGAGGCTGGTTTCCCAGTAGCTTTCTTTTTCTTTTCATTCCTTTCTCTCTCTCTCTCTCTCTTTTGCCAAGCCTTCATTTCCTCTCCATCCCATCAGGTATTTAATTTACTCTGATTGCAATTTACTTCAGGCAATGAGGCTCACTTATTGACAATTTCTGTGCAGCTTTACCTCATAAACGGGGTGTAACTGTGCTGTGGTTTGAATGTGGTTCGTCCTTGCCAAAACTCATGCTAAGTCTTGGTCCCCAAAGTAACACTGTTAGGGGTGGTGGGACCATTAGGAGGTGATTTGACCCTGGGAGCCCCACCCTCATGAAGGGATTAACATAGTTCCTGTCATAAGGCAAGTTCAGCTTCCTCTCTTGTCTTGTGATCTGTGCTCATTGCCTGCTTGCTCTTCTGCTTTTCAATCATGCACGGAGCAGCAGGTGGCCTTAACTAGAAGCCAGCCAGATATGGCTACCTGATCTTGAATGGAACTAAAACCAAGGGGAAAAAAACTGAAAAAAGAAACAACAACAACAAAACAAAACCAGAAAAACCCTGTAGCTTCTCCATGTTTGGTTGCCTTATGAAAAAACTCTTTCACTTTTGAAAACTTGTTTCAGTGATTAGCATACTGTGAGGAGGGCAAAAGAGGTTCATTGACAGAAACTTGAGACAAAATAAACCTCTTTGCTTTACAAATTATCCAGCCTTAGCTACTTTGTTATAATAACATAGAATGGACCCAGAGGGGCTACAAGTATTATTTTTTTAAAGGGAGAACTTACAAAACATAGAATTAGCCATTTTTAAATGAGCAATGCAGAAGCATTTAGCATATTTAAAATATTGTGCAATGACCACCTATATTTAATATCCTGATATTATCCCAAAAGGAAAATGGTACCCATAATGCAGTATCTTGCCAGGTTGCTGAACCTTTCTACGTCTGTGACCTTACCTCTTCTGGGCATTTCAAATAAGCAGAATCATACATTGGTGGTCTTTTGTTTCTGTGTTTTTTATTTACCATAATGTTTTTGAGGTTCATTCATGTTTTAGCATATATCAGGACTTGGTTTATTTTTATGGATGAATAATATTCTATGGCATGACTGCCACATTTTGTTTATGCATTCATATACTGATGGACATTTGGGCTGTTTCCAATTTTTAGCTATTGTGACCAATACTACTATAAGCATTCATATTTTTTAAAGAGAGAGGGACAGTGAGAGAGAAAGAGAGGATCGTTTTTATTTAATTTTTCACATGGCTTTCCTTGCTCCAACACTTTGTTGTATACGTGGTTACTGGGGTTTGAACCCATGTCCTTGTGCATGCCAGGCAAGCGCTGAAACTGCTGAGTCACTGCTCCAGTCCTGGAACAAGTATATTTAATTATTTTGTATGAATATACTCGAGTGGAATTATTGGATCATATGGTAATTTTGTCTTTCCCTCCCCCGCCCTTTTTTTAAACACTGTATTGGAGATTGAACCATTGGCCTCAGGCATGTTGGAGAAGACCTGTACCACTGAGCTACATCCCTAGTTCAATCATATGGTAATTACATTCCATCCTTGGAGAATGATTGAACTGTTTTCCACAGTGGTGGTACTGTTTTACAATCCCACCAGCAACGTATAAGGATTTCGATTTCTCTACGTTCTCACATTCATTATTTTCTAGTCAGTGCCAAGTGGAGTGATATCTATTGTGGTACAAACTGCTTTCTGATTTGGCAGTGGCACTGTTGGATTTACATTGGGATCTCTTGGGTTTTCATTTATTTACTTTTGTAACAATCCCAATGCCCAGGCAGTACCTGGGGCCAATTCCATGAAATGCTAGGGCTCCGGCCCAAGCAGCAGCAATATGTTTTAAAGTCCCCCAGTGATTCCAGTGTGCAGTTGAAAATATGAATCATTGTGTCAAAGTTCCAAGCCCCCCTTGCAGTTACACACTTTTTAATCAAAATTTTAAATACTGTAGTGTTTAAATAGCTGGGCGAGTCCCATATTCATTTGGAAAAATGGCGGGGGAGTGATGTAGGCTTTTGTCAGCCATTCTAACCCTAATAGTTAATGCCAAGTTTTTAAGAGAGGAAATGATTTCACCACAGCTGCACACAGGCAGGGAGGCGGAATGTCTCCTAGGGTCCCAAGTGAAATGGTGAAAAAGCGAAAAAGAAAACAGTAAAACAAAGGCTACTAGCTTTGATGGCCAGGACAGCTGCTAAGGGCTGCTAATACTCCCTCATTCCCACCCCTTCTTTCACAAAGAAGATTTGGGACAACAGCATAATGGGCAGCCTCCTAGTGGATCTTAAAGTCTGTGGATGTTTTCAGTGCGTAAATCCTCTACTGCCACCACCATCACCATCACTATCAACACCACCTTCTCTTTTTGAACACAGGGCATTTTTCTTTCTTTCTTCTTTATTTATTTTTACTACCTTCTTCCCAGTCACCATCGCTAACTGCTCAGGGCAGTATGGGTCTTCCTTTGAATTTCTAAAAAACTTTGTTGTTGCTGTCCAGCTTGGCCTGAAGGCTAATAAGCATCAGGACGCATTTGAAAGCAAGTTTTAGGATATGAGTACCAGTAATACTGAACACTAATTAGCATTTTGCTAAGCAAATCACTTACAGTTTTTCACTCTAAGTCTTGACATCATCTTTTGGTCTAGATTGTCACTACTCTCCAGCCACATACCCAGGAACACACCTGGAGTTGAACAAGCTGAGCTTTCTTCCCCTCAACGGAGGTTGGTGAGGTATGTATCTCAGCAAGAGTGTGCCAGAAAAGATGACTTAGATAATTTGCGCCTGTCAGGAGGTTTGGGGACATGGTTAAGGGAGTGAGGCATTACTCGGGCTTGGATGTTGTCAGGGGTCTTTCAATGACTGGGTGCCTTAACAAATGTTCTCTAGAAGTGGAGAATATTGAAGCCAAGGTAATACTATGGTTAATAAAGATTCAGGAGGCACTTATATTAGCCAGGATTGAGGGATAGCTGGACACATTTGTGGTTTGGAGAAGGTTCTTCGTTTTTCGTTTTTTTAAAGAGAGAGAAAGAAAGAGAGAAGCAATTTTTATTTTTTTTCATGTAGCCTTTGTTGTTCCTAGACTTTGTTGTGTACGTGGTGCTGGGGTTCAAACTTGGGTAACTGGGGCTGGAGCGGTGGCTCGGCGGTTCCGGTGCCTGCCTTGCATGCACGAGTATGTGAGTTCAAACCCCAGCACCACGTACACAGCGAAGTCTCAGAGCAGCAAAGGCCATGTGAAAAATTAAATAAAGTTGTTTCTAGATTTCTCTCTCTCACTGTCCTTCTCTCTAAAAAAAAACATGTATTTATTGTTAATGGTGTTCTGACTGATAATTCAATACATGCATACAGAGTTCACTAATCAAATCCAGCCTCACTTTATCTACACCTCCTTCCCAACCTTTAGTAACCACTATTCTACATTCAGATAGACTTTCTAAACTTCCACATATAAGAGAGAAGAGATAGTACTTAGTTTTCTTTTGCTGGTTTATTTCATTTTACCTAATGTCCTCCAGTTCAACATATTGTGTTGCAAAAGATAGGATGTTATTCTTCTTTATTGCACTTCTTTAAGGAGTGGTGATGTGAAACAGTTTTTCATGCATTTTTGGCTATATTTCTTCATTTCAGAAGGGTTTATTCAGATCATTTGCCCATTTTTAAAATTTGAATTGCTTTTTAAAATTTTCCTAAGTTCCTTTGAATTCCTTGTATATTTGTCCTTTTCCAGATGAATAGTTGGCAAATATTTTCCCCCATTCTATAGGTTGTATCTTCACTTTGTTGATTGTTTCATTTGCTGTGCAGGGTCTTTTTTAGTTTCATGTAGTCTCATTTGTCTAGATTTGCTTGTGTTTCCTGTGCTTTTGAGGTCATATCCATAAATCATTGCCAGAACTAGAAAAAAAATTATTCCTAAAATGCATATGGAAGTATAAAGGACCCCAAACATCCAAAGTAATCTTCAACAAAAATAATACAGATGGAAGCATCACAACACCTGATTTCAAGACACACAGCTGAGCCATAGTAACCCAAACAGTGAGGTGCTGGCATAAAAATAAGACATAAAGACCAATGGAACAATAGAGAGATCAGAAATAAACCCACACATCTACAGTCAACTGTTTCTCCACAAATGTGCCAAAAACATACATTGAAGCAAGGACAGCCTCTTCAATAAGTGGTGCTGGGGAAACTGGATACCCATATGTATACCCCTATCTCTCACTCTGTAGAAAAATGGATGAAAAATCTAAACTATGAAACTACTAGAATAAAACATAGAACAATACTTCAAAACATTGGTATAGGTTTTGCTTTAAAATAAATTTTACCAGTTATGTTCGTTTCATTGGGAAGATGTTCCACACTGCTTTTCACAACACCTGTTCAGAAATGTCCATTTCCTTCAATTGTATAACATTTATTTTCAATGTCTTATTTCTTTCCATTTTTCAATTCATTTCCATTCATAATTTAATTCACTCAATTAATATTCAATTCTATTTCATATTCAATACCATTTCTTCTATTATATATTTATTTACATTCTAATTAGCAGTTCATTTCCCATGCTAAACTTTAGCTTATTTCATCTTCCTTGAATTTTCCATTCCATTATACATTTTGTTTCCTCTCAATCCACTTTATTTCCCATCCTTTCATTTGCTCATTTCCATATTTCATATCTAATTTCATAGTACTTATCCTGTTTATCTTTTTGTGCTTAAATTCATCTAATTGCTATTTACTTTTTATATTTTATTCATATTCATTTTTCATACAAAATCCATCAGTTCCATGTTCCATTTCATTCATATTTTATTGATTATTCATTATGTTTTTCCAATATATGTATTTCTTAGATATTCCATTATAGTGCATTGTCCATTTCATCAATTTAAAATATCATACTATCCTATTTCCGGGTCATATACCATTTGGGCCCATATTGCATTCTGTTCTATTTTCCATTATTTATTCCAATCAATTTCAGTAAATTCTAATTTCTATAATGTACAGTATATTTTTCCCATAGTCCTATATATTCTTATTATATGCCAAAATAAGTAATATTTTCAATCCAGTCATAACCCAATCTAAATTTAAATTCATAATACTTGCATTACTTTTTATATTTCATTAAAATTCACATTTCATTTTATTTTTCTATTTAATCCAATTCCATATCCCAGTCTTTTCCATTTCTCTAACATATACTGCTTGGATATATATTCTACTTCATCCTATTTTCCATTTCATTTTCCTATAAATTTCAAACCACTCATGTTTTTTCAGCATTCTCCATTTCATTTTATTATATATATGCCACTCTATATTTCATGTGATAATAAGTTTAATTTTTCTTCTCCAATTCCAACACCATTCCATGTTCCACTGCACTTTTTCAAAATATTACTTAATTCTATTTTCAATTTGTATTGCATTTTACTCATACCTCATTTCATTCTTTTTTCACTGTACTCCATTTTATTTTAATTATATTCCATATTTTGTATTCAATTCCATAAGTGATTTCATTTGGATCTATATTTTGTTCTGTTCCATTTTCTAATTCAGATTCAACTTCGTATCATTCCATAATTTAATATTCTATATTTTTTAAGAGAGAGAGAAAGAGAGAGAGAGAATCAATTTTATTTAAATTTTCGTGTGGCTTTCATTGCTTCAAGACTTTGTTGTGTACTTGGTGCTGGGATTTGAACTCACATACTCGCACATGCCAG
>PVKS010050243.1:0-11644 GCA_004027875.1 Aplodontia rufa
TAGCTGAACTTGGATTATTGTTATTTATGAAGAACAGAAGTTTATCTTCTCCCAATTCTGGAGGCTGGGAAGCCCAAGATCAAGGCGGAGGCAGGGTCAATGTGTCAAGAGAGGCATCCTACCGCCTCCTTCCACGGCAGAAAGCAAAAGACCAAATGGGAACAAAGTGTCCACACGTGGAAAATGAGCAGGAGAGAGCAGTCCCACTCCCCAGAGCCCTTTCATAAGGGCCCAATTCCCCTCCATGAGTGCTCCTCTGTCATGAGTCCGTCACCTCCTCAAGGTTCCCCTTCTCAGTACTACTACAATGACAAGTTTCATGATACAAATCCAGGGGACATGTTCAGACCATGGCAGGGAACACGAGGCATACTGTGCAAATCAGAACAAAAGGAGGTGATCAGAGACAGCACACAGGAAAAGGCCCAGAAAGTGGGACCAAGGGACTCCCAGCCCACTTCTTAACTCCCACACTCAGTTTCTTTAACAAAGGCGTTTCCTGGTTCATGCAATATTGTGAGGATGAAATAAGATGAGCAGAGCACCAGGCACAGTCCCTGGCTTTTGGTTAAGTTTGCGATGAATATGCTTTCTATCCTTTTGTTGACTAGAAGATCACTGTATCACACACCTGCCTAACATAGGGGGGCTTTCCCCCAAAATTGTATTACTTCTCAGAACAAAGGAATCTGCCTTATTTTCAAGGGTTTGCATGTTTTCTCATATTATAGGAGTTCTCCTTATACTTAATTTGGAACAAAGAACTATTTGCTAAGATGCAGTTTGCCTGAAATGCACTCAGTGTTGGTTTTCAGTGTGCAAGAAGCCACTTGAAAACACAGGATGTTTTTTTTATAGAAAAAGGAATTTAACAAGGATCTAGCAACTATTTCTGGGGTGGGGATGGATGGTGTTCCAGACAGAAACACTGTTTATCATTTTAAACATGACTTTAAGAATGACTTCTAAAACAAATTTAGATTTAAAAAAGGAAAGATTAACAAACTCTATAACAAGGATGAGAAGCCATATGCTAAGAGAAAGAAGCCAGTCAAAAGAAAGACATTATATAGTTCCACGCATACTTTCATTTCTATAAGCTATCCAGGGTAGACAAATTCATAGAAACAGAAATTAGATCAGCGCTTGCCTAGGGCTGTGGATTTGGGACGAGTTACAGAGTGACTGCTAAGACTAGGAAGCTTCTCCTGAAGGTGATGAAGATGTGCTGAAATCGAGTGCCCAAGACTGCCTCGCTCTGTGAATGTACTAAACCCATTGACTTGCATATTTTAAATGGAAGAATTACATGGTATGTGAATTATATCTCTAATTAACTACAAAACACAATTTGCTAAAGAGTTGCATAAATATTGCACACACAGAATGAAAGAAAAACTGTGAAAGTGAACATTGATGCTCCAGAATAAAATTTATAGTGACATCACAGATCCAAAAAGTTTTGAATCCCAAGCAACTTCAACAAGAATAGAGATTTGCTTTGAACATCTCCTGCGGTTTGGCTATGAAGTGTCTCCCACAAACCCTCCCGTTACACAATGCAGGACAGTGCAGAGCTGAAGCAATTAGATTATGAGAGCTGCAATCTAATCAGTGGGCTGATTCATTTGATGGATGAGTATCACGCGGATTACAAGTGGTAGCTTCAGGACAGTGGGGCATGGTTGAGGAGGTACTCACTGAGGGCAAGCCTCAGGGGACTGTGTTGTGCTCCTACCTCCACACTCTCACTGATCCCTGGGTGCCCTGAGCCAAGCGCTCCTCTGCCATGTTCCGTCTCACCTCAGGCCCCAAGCCATGTTGGCCAACCATAGACAGAATCTCTGAAACCGTAGCCCAAACTAAACTTTCCTCCTTTAAGTTGTTTTTAGCAGATATTTTGGTCACAGCAAAGAAAAGCTGACTAACACAACATCTTAAATGGTTCAAAAATTGGATCTATCAATGGCCAAAAAGCAATATCATAGAGATATTTACATATCTTGGCTAGAGGTTTTTCATGAAATGTGATAGTAGAAAAATATTTTTAAAATAATATATAATTTTTGTGATGTTGTTCATGTTATAATTTATCATATAATATGATGTTATGAAAATAAATTAGCAAGGTAAAAATTACCAGTAGATTTTAGATCACGTGAAAAATATCCCTAAAATTTATTTAATTAAATAGGCCAAAATTTTGAGGGGTACTTCACATTTAAAACAATAGATTTTTGACTGAGTACTACAGCACCTTGGTATACTGAAATTACATAAAATGAGGATGAGCCCTTAAGGTATTGGAGAATCCTGATAGTCTGACTAGCCAGATAGATCTCCACATTGAGATTTGTCTAGCCCAAGTTCAAATCTGACTTAGAAGGAACATTTGCTGTTTTGTTTTTTTTTTTAAGAGAGAGAGGGAAAGTGAGTGAGAGAGAGAGAATCAATTTTATTTGGTTTCTCATGTGGCTGTCATTGCTCTGACATTGTGTACATGGTGCTGTGGTTTGAACCCACATCCTCACACATGCCAGGCAAGCACCATAACTGCTGAGCCACTCAAGGAACATTTCTTACAGATAGAAAGTGCTTTATCCTAAAGCCTGGGCCAGTGCATGGCATAAGAGCACTGTTAGAAGCCAGCTCTTCAAAATATTATGTTTTACATTTCGGGAAGGAAATGTTGCCATTTGTGATAACGTGGATGGACCTGACGGCATTTTTCTCAGGGAAATAGCCGACACAGAAAGCTAAAGATGATGACCTCACTTACGCCTGGAATCTAAAAGAGTCAAACCCATAGCAGCAGAGAGCAGAACCACGGTCAGCACTGCGGTCAGCACCGTGGTGGTTAGCACTGTGGTTAGGGTTAGGGGTAGGGAGATGTCCATCAACGTGTAAGGATTTTCAGTGACAAGATTAGCACGTTCTGGGTGTCCAACATGGGTGGGGAATGATATGTGGGTGGTGATAGATCTGCTAATTTACTTGATTGTAGATATTATTGCATGATGTGTGTGTATATAGATACATACATAGACATGTATGTGTGTCACTGCGTTGTATGCACCTTGAATATATTCAGTATTTGTTTCTTAATCAAATACTTAAACATTTTTAAAGTATTACAGATATGAATACTGTTCATGAAGCATTAAATTCCTCAGTTCTATAATTGTCCAATGAAGACTGAATGAAACACATCTCCTAGCAACTCTGTCATCCCATGTCTTCAAACAGCACATTACAGCACACTGGTGAGACCTAAAGTCAGTTTAGCAGATACACAACCATTACTGACACACATCATATTGTATGTTTTTCACATACTATATCACATACACACACATGATAAGAATAGGATAAATTATAATAAAGTTGGTAAGCATTGATCATCAATGAGCTGAATAAAATTAAAATTAACAGCATATATTGAAAACATTGTGAACTGTTTTTAAAATGTGTGCGTGTGTGTATGTGTGTGTGTGTATGTGTGTGTTCATGCATAGGCAAAGACATGCTCACTTGTGGGGTAAATTATATTTCTTACTATGATTTGCAGTTTAAGAATATTTGAAACACACTGGGATAGAAGGAATCTTTTCAGTGCTGGATGGGATGAGCCCTAAGTTTCTATCCAATTCTTGATTGATAATTCTGGAATTCTCAGTCCTGAAGACAAAAAAATAATATTAGTCTCTTCCAAGACTGATGGTGTGTCATTTGGCTTTGCTGAATGCACACACAGACCCAAGCCTCCCAGCCATTTAGTAATTACAAACATATTGCATGGCAGTGTTAATCAGCCCCAGTGAGAATCAGTGGAGAAGTAAAATCTAAATGCTCTTCCACTGTTGTTAAGAGGAAAGTATTTTAGTGGTTTAAGCCACAAGTCCAATGAATCTAAATGGTGAGCCCATTTAAATTCCTAGACAGAACAGCCTTGTAATCAGTAAACTTCCTACCCTCGGTTCCTCCTAGGGACCCTCGCTGAGCTAATAAAATTCTCATGCAGGTCTCTTACCACTGATAATATTTTCAACAAGGCATTGGTGCCAACCGGAGGTCCACGGTGAAGCGATGCAGCTGGAGACGTGAGGATGATTTGACCGCAGAACACATCTGAAGAACTCCAAAACAATTTTTTAAAAGTCAGCCAGGCTATTTTCTCCTTAAAAGATGAAGTGTCCTCACTTGGCAAGAAGCTCTATAAGTAGTATATTATTAGAAACATATTTAGATTTTTTTAATAAAGTGACTGAAACTAAAAAAACATGGTTAGGTCATTACCAGACCTAAGTCTGCAACTCCTCAACTCACAAAGGCCATGTTCCAGCTTCAAAATAAGCTAAAGTTTATTGAGCACATAGTACACACCAGGCACAGCGGGAAGTGCTGTGGGTGGGTGGTAGATTCTATCAACTACAGTTCCTGCTGCGAACGTCTCAAGTTTAAGAGTGGAAATGCACTGTACCCAAGCAACACAAACAGGACAGGCCATGAAAACGATTAAATTTTAGGTGAGTAAAATTCTTTTCAGATGAAATAAATGGTACAGATTCCCTTCCCAGAAAAATGTGTGTGCAGGCATGCACACACACACACATGCATGCACACACACACAATGCATTTGCTTACAATTTAATTCTATGTGTGCATTCTGGGTTTCAAACACTTCAAGAGCTCAATGATAGTCCTATGGAAGAGTAAAGAATGAAGTAATATCAATCCCCTGCTTCCCAAGTCGCTAACTGACCTGGTGCTATTTATTTCCTTTAAATATCTATATCAACTGAAGGCAAGGCATGCTGAAGGCTCCCTGTGTACTTCTGCTCCTGTCTTTCCGAAGTTACCCTGGCCTAGGGGAGGTGGTGTTTACTCCTGTCTTGGCCCTCTTGGGCTTCCATACAAAATGCCAGAGACTAGCTGGTCTAAGCAACAGGAAGTTATTTTCTCACAGTTCTGCAGACTAGTAGTCCAAGATCAAGGTTCTGGAAGATTTGTGCCTGGCGCAGGGTAGCTTCCTGGTGGCAGGCAAATGCCTTCTTCCTGGGTCTTCACATGGCCCTCCTCTGTGATTGTGAGCAGAAAGTGCAAACTTTGGTGTCTGTTCCCACAAGGATGCACCCCTATCAGATCAGGGCTCCACCCTCATTTTAACCTTAAATAGTTTGTTAGAGGTCCCATCTCCAAACACACCACTCTGGAAATTAGGGGCTTTTTCTTGTTTTTGTTTTGTTTTTTAATACATGTAGGGAAGTCATCAGCCATGGAGATATATTTTATTTTATTCTATTCTATTTTAGGATGCTGGGGATTGAACCCAGGGCCTTGTGCATGCTAGACAAACACTCTACCACTGAGCCACCTCCCCAGCACATAAAATTAGGGTTTTCCTTTTTTCTTTCTTCCTTTCTTTCTTTCTTTCTTTTTTTTTTTAAAGAGAGAGGGATATTGAGAGACAGAGAAGGAATTTTATTTAGTTTTTCATGTGGCTTTCATTGCTCTGAAACTTTGTTGTATATGTGGTGTAGGATTTGAACTCATGTACTGGCACATGCCCAGCAAGCACCACAACCGCTGAGCCACCAATCCAGCCCCTGAAATTAGGGTTTTCAACATTGGAATTTGGAAAGGGGAGACACAGACATTCAGTCTCTAACAGCTCCCAACCCTGGTTTACCAGGGCAGTTGTGCAATTGGCTCAAAAGAATGTAAATCAAGGTAGGAAAGAGTTCAGTCTCTGTGGCAAGATGGAGGTCCCCCAAAGCTGCCCCAGTCCTTATCCTCAGAATCAATGAGTAAGTCAGATGACATAGAAGGGGGAATTAAGATTACTAGTCTGCTGCCTTTGGAACAGGAAGTAATCCTTGTGGAATTCAAGATTATCTTCCTGTTCCAAAGGAACATTAACAATGCAATGGCAAGAACTTAAAAATGGAAGAGGCTGGAAGACGAGAACGAGAGAGAGAGAGAGAGAGAGAGCAACATGAAAGACAATCAGGCTGGGTTTTCTGGCTTTAAAGATGGAGGGAGAGGGCCTCAAGTTAAAGAAAGTTGACAGGAGGAAACATATTCCCTCCCACCAGACCTTCCAGAGAGAAAGCAGCCCAGCCCACCTCAACTCTAGCCTGGCGAGAACTGTGTTGGCCTATTAATCTTCAGCTCTGTGACTTAACATATCCGTGTTGTTTTAGGACACTAAATTTGTGGTAACTTGTGATAGCAGCATTAAATAACTTAAATAAGCTCCAAGGTTATGCTTTTCTATAAGAACTAAGGAGAATGTTTGGAAAGACTTGACAGCCAACTAAATCAAATGAAACACTCTTGGTCATATCAAGTGTAAACAGGACTCGTTTTATATCACTTAGGGAAAGAAACAGAAAAATGAAGCTGGCTTCATTAAAATTCTTTTATTGGCATCTACAGTTTAATGAAACAAAAGTAGCTACCACGCTTGGTACATGGTAGATATAATTTATTGCACTTATGAGAGTTTTCCTGAGAAGGAGATCAAATAGGAAATAGAAGTAGGGATAGAGATAGACACAGAGAGATAGAAGCAGGGAGAGGAGAGAGAGAGATTAGATAACTCCCAAGCTGTACCAAAATACAGCTTGGGAGGAGGAGTGAATGCTAATATTCTACAGTACTATAGGATGACTATCATTTGCAACAAACTATTGAATATTTTATCTTTAAAAACTAGAAGAGGGCTTGGAGCGGTTGCTCAGCATTTACAATGCTTGTCCTGCTAGCCTGGCATGCACATATGTACGCGAGTTCAAACGCCAGCACCACGTACACAACGAAGTCTCGGAGCAACAAAAGCCACATGAAAGACTAAAGTTGATTCTGTCTCTCTCTCTCTCTCTCTCACTGTCCCTCAAAAAAAAAAATCCTAGGAGAAAAGGGGTTAAAATTCCAAACACACAGAATTGGTAAATGGTAAATGTATATAGAGAAAAAGGAACACTAATTGTCCTAATGTGATTGTTACAAATTGTATACAAGTATCATATTATCACACTATGCCACATAAACAAGCACCATTATTGCATATCAATTAAAAAGAAAACAATAAAAAAATTAAAAATAAAGTATCTCATCTTTTCTAACCAGAACTATTCTCATAACAGCTAAGTCTCACTTAAATGTGGAGACTAAAACCCTTCTCCAAGGGTGGTCAGTTGGAAATGATGTGTCATAAAAGAACACTGGTTAAGCCCATTGGTTTGATGCATCATGAATCTGTGTTCTCCTTTGAAACCCTGTTAAAAAGAAAATGATTGGTATTTTTTAAGGAGATAAGCCCACAAAGGCAAAAACAATATAAGAAGAGACATCTCCATAATATTTTAGAAGATGAAAGAAAGAAAGATTCATCAACTTGGCTTAGAAGACTCCAAGATATTAAATCCTAAGAAGGAATGGGAAATAGCAAGAAGCAATCAGATTTCCATGAAAGCAAATGTACATTGTGAAAAAGTCTCAAGAACTGATAGCACGTATTTGTCCAAGTGAGGGAAAGATGGGGCTAAAACAGAATTAATTGTAAGTTTATTTGAAGAACCCCATGTCCCTCCTTCATCACTGCAGTGTGAGACAAGTGGAGCAGGGGTAAATTCGATGGAATTCCAGTAAAAAGTCCAGGAGAATTCTTTTTTATAAACTGATTCTAAGAATGTTAGGCTAATTCAAATTTTATGTGGAGAGGCAAAGAACTGATTATCCAAAACCACTTGGAAACAGAAGAACAGAGTTGTGGGACTCACGACTCAATTTCAATATTTACTGTGAAGCTAACTAATAAAGACAGTGCAAAATTAGTGGAAAAATACCCACATAGATCAAAAGAGTAGAATAGGAAAAATAAATAAATAAATAACGAGCAGAATAGAGAGCCCAAAACCAGACACACCCAAATACAGTGAACCAATTTTGACAAAGTGACCAGGGCAGTTGCAGGGAGAAAGGATGGTCTTCCTAACAAATGCTGCCAAATCAACTGAGTGTTCCTGTGAAAAAACAAAGAACCTCAACATAGATCTCATACACGATGCAGCAGTTAACTCAATATGAATCATAGGTCCAAATGTGAAAGGCAAAAATTATAAAACTTCTGGGAGATTACATAGGAGAAATTTGATAAAGTAGCGTGCAATGACAAGTTCTTAGGTACAATATCCAAATCACATTCTATTAAGGAAAAAGACTGATGAAACAATTTTTTCAACATTGAAAACATTCATTTTGCAAAAGTCACAAGTAAAAGATAAAGCTAAGATAAAATATTTGAGAATCACTTATCTGCCCATTTGTTTTCAAAACCTTTATACCTCCACAAGAAAACAAACCAACCAACAAAAATAAGGTTTCAAAAGGCCCTTAAAATATTCACATGCTAATTAAACAAATTAAAGGATGTTTCGTGATTCTTCATCAAGAAAATGCAAATTGAAACCACAAGATGTGACCGTATAACAAGTAAAATATCTGAACCTTTTTAAAAATTAACAAGAGGACATGTCCAAAAAGCCAATTTGAGGGAGCTCCTAAGGAGAAAGTTGTAATAATCTGAGCACAAAATAAATAAAAACCAGCATTGGATCATCACACAAAGGATGAAATAAGGATTCATGAGTCTGTACAAATGTTGTTAAGTTCTTGAATAACTTGGTCAGTGAGGGAGATGGGACAAATTTTTCTGATGGAAAACTCTAAATAATAAATGTGGGGAATTGGATGTCATTGTCCACTCCTGGCAGGAATGACTGCTTCAGTCCAGATCTGGCAGTAGGGGGAGCTGTGAGGAGCCGCTGAACATTGGAGTGGCCTCAAGACTTCCCCTCCAGGGGCTTAAGAAGAGTGAAACATGGAACCATGGGGAACCCAAAGGGGGGAACTGTGGTCTGGCACCAGTATTGGTTTGTTCTGTCATTACACATTTGTTCTTAGTTGTTTGACGATGAACCCCTCCTAACTGTAAGACCATGTTTATCAAATAAAAATTAAAAAAAAAGACTTCCCCTCCACATTACTTAAGAAGGGTCGTGATGGCTTCACCACATGCCCACCAACTCCCTAACCCTGAGTATGCGCTGAACTCAGCAGCCACTTCCAATGAAGCAAGTGTGGAAAGTGCGGAAAGCTGGGACTTCCCTCCTTAACCAAGTGACTGACAAAAGTCCACACCACCCGCAATGAGCCGTGCCAATGCCTGGCTAAGCTAGGGGACTCATGAACGACCCTACTAAAAATTATCAAATGTTTTCCCTTATTTGTAGTGGCTGGAGCTAAACCCAGGCCTGGGAGAAAGGTAGATACCCTCACAGATTGGAACCATAGAACAAAAGTGCAATATGTTAATATTTATGAGATACAGTTGCAAAATACTGCATAAGATACTTGAACAAGCTGTACTGCGTGCCTGTACAAAAACATAAATGTTTAACCCTTTTGTCAAATATATCAAAGAATAACAAAGTTACCCTGATTATTAGCAAAGAGAATCCAAAACAACTCTAGATCAACTCTTGGAATTAATAAGCTAATATAGCAAGATTGTTACACACACAGTCAATAAAAGAAAATCAATTCAATTTCTGATTACCAACCACAAATGCAAAATGCAAGTCAAGCCAAGATATTATTTACAATAGCATCATAGCGTATTCAACAACTTAGCTGTCGATAGCTTACACAGGTACTGTAGA
Source organism: Aplodontia rufa (assembly GCA_004027875.1). Lineage (NCBI taxonomy): Eukaryota > Metazoa > Chordata > Mammalia > Rodentia > Aplodontiidae > Aplodontia > Aplodontia rufa. The sequence continues at coordinate 9,726 of PVKS010050243.1, forward strand.
GCATCCTTTGAATATTGCTATCAGTTTCTAAGGAAAGTTATGGTGGAGTTGTGATGGGGGCTTCTGGGAAGTGTGGGAATAGCAGCAGAGGGGCTGGGAAAAGAGTTGAATCCCTACATCCAGTAATTAGAAGCAAGAGGATGATAGTGGAAACAGATGAAGCAGGTACAATGTAACCTGTTTGTGTGGAGACACAGAGACAAATACAAAACAGCAATTTGATTCTTTTTTTTTTTATTAGATGTATATGGAGTTACAATTGAGGGGGAAACATTGTCAAACAATCAAGAACAAATGTATATATACTTAGTTATCCAGGGCTAATGCCATGTCATGGATGCCCCGCTTGGGTTTCCCATGTTTCTGTTTCCCCCAGAATACCCCCTGAGTTAAATGGATATCTCGTGGAGGTCAGAGGCAATTTGATTCTTAAACAGTGTGGAGGTAATGTTGATTAAAATTAGACTTTAAAATGAGAATGTGGGTTTTGGTATCAGATAGCCTGAGTTCAAATTCTTTTTCTACTGCTTTCCAGGGCGATGATTCTCACTGAGTCCCATAATGCCCCTGAGGCTTAGATTTTTCATCTGTAAAGTAGAGAACAATAGTGCCCGTACTGCAGGGCTGTCATGGACACTGAAGTGGGTGCAAATATAGTTACAGAGAACCAAATACTTACAAGTGGGAATGATGCTGGGAATTAAGATTGCAATCAACTCTGCCTCTAAGGGGCAAGGTGTGCAGGTGAAGAGTGGAGACACACAGGCACGTGGTGCCCTATATGGAGCAATCCCTCCTGTCCGGGGTAGGAGAGAGGTGGGAGAGCAGAGGAGATGGATAACAGACCACTCCTCAGTTACCAAAGCATCTTGGGTTTTTGTGGACATCATCACTTTATTTGGCTCTCCAGGATCTTGATTCCCGGCACACAGGGGCAGCAGGGTCCCAGCAGATCACATGTGCACAGCCAAGTTGGACATCCAGTGCAGCCGTAGCTTTGCTGGGACCTCACGCTACTCTTGGGGTCCAGTTTCCTGTTTCTCAGCATAGTCACTCTCCAGCAACCCTGCCAATTCTTGCACTCTTAAAGTTTGTCTGATAAATCTTCTGCTTAGTTCATCCAAAATCCATTGTTGTTGACTGCAACTAAGAACGACAATGGATACCCAAGTTCATGCAAAAAAAAAAAAAAAAAGCTAGATTTGAACTTGGAGAAGATGACAAAGCTGGAAATAAGTTAATATTCTTCTGCAAAGAAGATGAAAATGACTTTTTTTCCTTTCCTTTTGAGAGGGAGGGGACAAGGAAAGAGAGGAAGAAAAAAGAAGGAAAGAGGGATGTTGAAGCAGCACACGAGGTTGAAGAGACACGGGAGGAAAGGAGCCAGGTCACTGGTATGGAGGGACCATGGTGTCATCTGGTGCCCCTCAGGCTCATTGTAGAACAGCAAAGGCAGCCTTGCTAAACATTACAGCAATTCACAAACCAAACTAACAGAGAACAGCGGAAGCAGAAGCTGAGAGATGGTTGGGAATGCCTTAAGCTACCCAGTTCTACCCTTCAAACCCCTTCAGAGATGGGGAAAAATGAAGCACTCACTGTGTTCAGGCTGGGAGTTGAGTGTTTCTGCTGGAATTCCAAAAGTCAGTTGGCTTCAGCTGACATCTGAGCTCACAAGAGCTGGCAAACAAAGAGATAAACTGTATTGTCTTCAGATGGGATGCTTGGTGGCTCAACCAAGGCTGGCAGTTCTCTGTTTTCTGAGACTGGCTGGTGAGAGACAGGGTGACTTCTATCCAGGTTCATCCAAGAGCTCCCAGATTGGATTAGATCCTGCAGAAAAATCCCACAGGAATGGACTGGAAAGGACAAAGGGGACATCCTTCGCTGATGCAGAAGAAGCTGGTTCCAGAGGAAAT
>PVKS010050244.1:0-11638 GCA_004027875.1 Aplodontia rufa
CGGGTGTGGGGCCTGTCACACAGGTGCCACAAACTTCCTCCTTTATTTTCATTAATGCTCCATGCTATTCCTTTAGAGTTAAAAAATTAGCAGGGGGTAATGTTCACCCACACTGGGAGCTTCTTCGTCCTACCGTGGGAATCCGCATGCAGACCTGCAGCGTGAGGTGACTCTCAGGAGCATCTGGGAGTCGCTGTTGCTGGGGTGGCCGCCATCTTCTCTCCCCTCCTCCTAATCTACTTTTGAGGACTATCACATGGCTCTGCCAAATTTTGAGGTCACAGGAAAATGTCATTGATTATAAGGTGAATATTACTGTTTCTATCACAGTCACTCATTCTGGCCACTAATTCTGCCATACTCTTTTCTACAGAACATACTTAACTCTTCCACAAGGAGACAGTCTATAAGACTATTGCTTGCCCAGCTCAAAGTTTAGGATGCCTATGTGTTGTGTCATTATCTCTAGATGATCATATGGTTGTTTTCTCCCAGTCTTAGGATCAATTAAGCTAAAAATACGGAAACAAAAACAACAACAAAAACTTACCCACCAAATCCAATATACAATAGGAAGTAGGACAGAGGTAACTATAATAAATAACTTTATCTAGAAAAGAGAAGTACATAAAAATTCCAAAAACCTACTGAGTAGATATCATGTGGCCCCCTTACCTCAGAGAGAAGGACTGTTAGCTAGGTGTGATAGCACATATCTTCACTCACAGCTATTAGTGAGACTGAGGCAGGAGGATTGCAAGTTGGAGTACAGTCTAGGCAACTTTGCATGTACCTGTCACAAAATAAATAAGAGAAATAAAGAGATAGGGGTGTATCTCAGTGATAGAATGCTTGCTAAGTGTGCATGAGACCCTGGATTTGATCTCTAGTACAACCCATCCCCTTCCTGAAACAAGAAGGGAAACCTTGAATAGACTCAGATTTCTTATTCGGAAAGTTGATGCATTGTTTATGGTTCCTCCTCTTTCATATTCTTCTTTCCCTATTGTCTTTCTTGATTATCTGATATTGGCTTGACAATGAGCTTGGATGCTATGTAGCTTTGCCAGCCTACTTTGTACCATAAAGATTGGGGTCCCCGTATTCATTAAGTTACAATCTCTTTCGGTTCAGACTCTAAAACCTAATTACTCCGCTTATTTATTTTATTTTATCTGCCTCATATACCAATAACTACACCCATATTCCTATGTCCTATTAAAAATATATTTCTTCTGACAAACTTAATTTTTGTCTTTTTTAACAACCTCTCCCTCTTTCACTTCTCACTCACTCAATGTACTTAATGATCGGTACCTTGAGTATATATGACAGTAAGCTACACCATTATTATGAAATTTTCTCTAATAATTTTATGAACTGATAATATTTGCTGGGTGCTATACCTTGGTCTGATCATTGCTGGGAGTCAATTCAATCAGTGAAAGTTTTGCAAGATATTTGTTACTTGTTCTTTCTCATTTGAGTACCTGTTTACAGCTCAGTGTTGGCTTTTCTAACAACTTCCCAAATTCATGAGACTTCTCTAGTCCCTTTGATTTTTGAAGAAAAACAGAAAAAATTAAGCATTTCTGAGCTCATCTGATTCCTTGAGTTTCTTTGTGATGCTTCTGAAAATGAACAAATCCACTACTACGAATCAGTGCCAAACTATTTGTCCAGAGCATTAATATATGATTTAACTTCCTTTTTTTTTTACAGGATGGAAAATCACCTAATATTTTGTCACTTCATTACTTAGATCATTACCTTTTTAGCCTCTGTATTAGTTTTCTCACCATTATTTCCAACTCTTAAGTTTAACAGTTAAGTTAAAGCCATATACTTCTTTTCTTATTCTTCCTCTTTCTTTTCTTATTACCCAGAATAAGAAGGCTATGATTCATTTACAAACAGCACCAAATGTCAGAAATTTTATTATCTATCAAAGGATAATGTTTCTACAATTTTAAGCTAAAGATCTTAAGTGGGTTTGTTTTCAATTTAGAATCAGTAGCACTTCATAATAAATGCTCCCGTGAGTGGAGTGAAAGACATTGGTTTTTATGGACAACAGAGGGCTGAACAAAGCATAAACAAGCAACCCACCCTCCCAAATAAATTTCTCCTTTCAAATTTTCTCTTGTAAAGAAAGATGAGTAGTAGAAAGAACAATAGGAAGATACTGATAGGTGCACATCAGGTAACTTCAGGTTCTCTTTCTTGCGTTAAGGATTAAGGCACAGAGAATTTCATTATGGTGCTTACTGGAACTGGTCTGTTCAGGAAATTTGGAAACTAGCTCTCTAGTCCTGATTTCTCAGAATATCAGATAAACTGCTTGATTTCAGCTTGGTGATGTGCCACTTTGGTGTGAGTGACTCCATTCTGACTTTAAGGCTGGTCTCTTGTGGCTCAATGTAGGGGATTTGTCAGGAATGATGGCCTGTTTTAATTTTTTTAACCAAACAAATTGATATACAGCATTTGAAGCTGGCAAAAAAAACTTTTACGTGTTTATGATATGTTCCATTATCTTGGACCTCTATCATTTAAAAAAAATTGATATCCTTTGTTGTCCTAAAAGCAAAGGAGATTAGAGAACCATGCATGTTTGCCTAAAGGATTGTTTTTACTGGCTCAGGCTTCTATGTTTGCTTCCCAATGTATCCCAATGGTCAATTTCATTGCTTTGCAGGGAAGTTGGAAATTTAGGGGTGATAATAAAAGATGTGGTCAGCATTACAGTTTCTCAAATAGTGCATTCCATTCACACATGTTAAGTGGAACAAGGTATGTGATCATGGTCATGTGGCTAAGAGCATCTGAATCTTTTTAATATTATGACTAAACATAAACATAACTGCATAGCTTGTCCAGAAGACAGATACCAGCAAAAAGTGGCATGATATCAGTAATGCTTTGAAGAAAAATCAAGAAAGGAAATCCTACTCTATTAAATAATATTTTATCATATGACTCCTAAAACATGATGAAAGGCCTTTGTCCAGTGAAATAGTTCTAAGCAAAAAGGTAGACATTTATAACTGAACCTTTATCTGAAAAGAGGTTCTGTAAAATAGCTCTGTATAATAGGACCATCAGTACTCTATTGTAATTAGTGTATTCAATTTTATTTTATTTCCACTCCAGACTGGAATATGAGACATGGAGAATGGATACCACCATGAAACAGAAACAAACAATCAGAGTTATCTGACGAGCAACCCTTTCATGAGGAATAAACATTTACATGCTCAAAACATTGAAAGACAGGGGTCACTGGATCCTAGCATCCTGAGATTCATGGCAAAATAATTTCCCATTGACCTAAGTGAAGTATCTCCATATTTTTGCAAAATAAAAAACTATAATTCTCATAAGGACCAAGTATGTGCATGTATTTTTTTTAAAGAGAGAGGGATTGTAAGGGAGAAAAAGAAAGAATCAAATTTATTTAGTTTTTCATGTAGCTTTAGTAGTTCTGACAATTAGGAATGTACTTGGTGCTGGGGTTTGAACGCAGGTCCTCCTGCATAAAAGATAAGCGGGTAACCGCTGAGTCACCACACTAGCCCCATGCACATGTATTTTTAATAGAAAGTCAATTTATTTATTTTTAGAGAATCACTTTTTTTTTATCTGGTTTTTGTTTTCTTGACACTTAGTTGTGTATGTGATGCTGGGGTTTGAAGCTGGGTACTTGTGCATGCCAGGCGAGTGCTCTACCACTGAGTCACCTCTCCAGACCCCGTATGTGCATTTTTTTTTTCAGGGCTGAGGACCGAACTCGAGGCCTTTCGCATGCTAGGCAAGCACTCTACCACTGAGCTAAATCCCCAACCCCCGCATATTTTGAATTGAACTATGTTCCTCTGAATTTCATATGTGCAACTTTAACTCCAATGCCATTGTATTAGGAGACAGGGTCTTTGGGAAGATAACTAAGGGTAAATGAGGTTATAAGAGCAGGATCCTAATCTTCTAGAACTAGCAACCTGGTAAGAGGAGAAAGAAGCACCAGATCTTTCTCTCTAACCTTTTCTTTCTCTCTGCATGCTAGTGCATTCTCATACACCACACACACACACACACACACACACACACACACACACACAGAGCAAAGGAAAGGTCATTTGAGAATACAGGGAAGAGGCATTTGTCTCCCAGCCAGGTATAGGCCTCATCAGAAACCAGCCCTGGTCGCACCTTGATCTTGGACTTGCCATTCTCCAGGACTGAAAGAAAACAAATTTCTGTTGTTTCAGTCCCACAGTTTGTTGTGTCTCCTCAGCAGCACGCGATGACTAATACAGCGCATATTCAAAACAAAAATGTCTTGGGATGAATCTATGCCTATTTTTTTTAAGTTTGGTTTTTTTCAGTTCTGCAAAATAACTATTGCTTTCTTTCTTTTTTTTTTTTGATACCTTACAATAATTAAATAATTTGAAGATCTGCAAGGGCAATCCATGAACTTTGAAAATTAATAGCACTTAGCAAACGTGTCTTTTATTAATATTTAAACAATCTTTCTGAATGCTGATATGGAAATCTGAAGCAATCACATGGACAATAACCCATGGTATTTATAATAAATGTAGTAATTTTTATTCATTGCATCATTTTTAAAGTCTTTTTTCTGAATCAAGCTATTTTTGTACATTTGTTCTTATTTTAGCAATGGGTATTAAATTTATAGACCAAATTTTGAGCACTTATTACATGCCATAATTCCACGTGCTACATAGTTTTCAGTCACCAATATCCAGGCAAGTCCCTGACATGTGGATATTGATAAGCAATGCTGTGGCATATAAAGTAATATTGGACTGGAGATTTTGGTGGATGCAACTGCAATTTAAACAGAAGTGACATTTGAGTAGAAATTATGGGGAACATACGGAACAGGCTTCTCCATATATAAGAAGGGATCGTTATAAGCAGAGTGAACAGTTGTTGGTGTGCAGGTCAGAGCTGGAGGAAAGTGAGGGGGGTCAGGGAAGTGATGGGATTAGAAAGGTGATCATCCGGACCCTGATTAATTGAAGGGTGTGTCTTTTGCACTTGAAGAGATGGAAGACTCTGAAGCTTGTTAAGCAAAGCTGTGCTGTGATCTGACTTATATTTTATCAAGATCACTGGAGTTGCTGTAGTGAGAATGGAATGAGAGAAGGCAAGGAAATAGACCCATTAGGAGAAGATCTCTATAATCAAGGCAAGATGATGTTGGCTTGACTCAGAAATGTTGTGATTTAGAAACTGAGAAGTTGTCTGGTTCTGAATGTATTTTGAGAATGAAGTCACTAGGATATGCTGACATATTTAATATATGTTAGATACAGAAGAGAGAAGGTAAGTTTATTGGTCCAAACAAGTGAAAGGGAAAAGTTATTATCCGTGATAGAATAAGCGAGAGGCAACACATCTGTTTGAGACAAGGATGGTTAGAAATTTCCTCTTGGACATTTTAAATTTGAAATACCTAATATGTGTCTGTGTGGAGATGGCAACTTGTTATTTGTGTCTGGAAATAAAGAAATGAACATTTGGAAGTTGTCAGCAAATGGAAGATGTTTAATGCCTTTATACAAATGATATCATGAAGTAAGGGTATGAGGTTAGATAAGAGGAAAAATTCAAGGAGCTAGCTGTGTGGTATAATAAATGATTACAATTAGATGCAGCAGCTTTAATAAAGTTCTTATCAATTATTTCACCACTTTCTAATTGTATTTATATTTGTATCAGACAAACGTATAGAGTAACTCTAGACATTTACTTCCTTACTGTGTTAGTCAATGTTAAAAAGTAACTGACATAATCAACTTTTAAGAAGAAAATATTTATTTTGATTCATAATTTCAGAGGCATCAGTGCACAACTACTTGGCCCTATCCCTTTGCGCCTGTGGCAAGGAATTGTATCATGGCACAGGTGCGTGGCAGTGAAGGTTTCTTACTTTATGGAAGCCAGGAAGCAAAGACAGATATAGAGAGGGCTAGGACCTCAATAATCCTTGAAGGACACAACCCCAATGACCTAACTGCCTCCCCTTGGCACCACCTCCTCAAGATTCTACCACCTCCCAATAGCACCACAGACTGGGAACCACATCTTCAACACAGGAGCCTTGGGGGAACCCTTATCCAAACCATACCACGTAACATGTAAGTCTTTCTTTAAAATACCAGAAGTGGGTACTTTAAGGTTTAAATTGATTGTATAATATCTCCCTTTTAAGACATAGATGATTTTTAAGTCCTTAAGTCTACTGTTTTTTTGAACTTTCCGAGGTCTGATTACTGTGTACTCTTTTAGCTTTTATCATTCCAGATTACCAAATCTATTTTTTTTACTTAATATAAAGTATGAACCTGTATTTTTCTGTTAAGAATTTGAGTTGTTGTACAATCATAGATGTACATAATGTAACAATATAATGTGTATTTGTTTCTAATCCAGAGTCACTCCTACATCACACACCCAAATCTATTTTTGATATTTCTGAATTTCTAATAAGCCTTGATGATTGTGATTTTTAAACAATACAATACAAAACAAAAATGCCCATATTCTATATCTTTGAAACAATAGAGTACTTTTCAATCATTATAAAACTAGCAAAAAGAATAGCAATAGTTCATAACAGGAATGTAAATACTAAGTGAATACAGCAAGATGTGAAGGAAGAGAATCTCAATGAATATAAGACTGAAATGGAAGAAGGCAGTTAACTGGAAGAAAAGAGCCAGAATAAGTTAAGACCTATGTGTTTGCCAGTTTTCCATCACTGTAAGAAAACAAAGCCCTGAGGAAATTAACTTATAAATAGAGAAGTTTCATTTTGGCTTACAGGCTTGGAGATTTCAGTTTGTGTTCAGTCAGCCCTGTTGCTTTGGTCATGTGGTGAGGCAGCACATCATGGATGGACTATGTGGCAAAGCAAAACTATTGCTGTCCTTATGAGTCAAGTAGCAAAGAAAAACAGGAGGAAACCAAGGTCCCTCAAGCCCTTTCAGGAGCATGTTTCCAGTGACCTAAGGACCTCCCATTAGGCCCCACCTTTGTAAAGGTTGCACCACCTCCCAGTAGCACCTCCCTGGGCACCAAGGTTTTAACAGTTGGAACTTTGGGGGACATGCAGGATTCACACTACAGCATCTGAATTTTAGGAGGTGTTTAAAGAAAACATTCTCCTATTATTATAAGTGTATAAAATAATTTTCACTATTGATAGCTGTCTTAGTCTTTGTGCTGTCATAACAAAATATCAGAGACTGTTTATAAAGAAAAATGATTTATTTGGCTCACAGTTCTGGTGGCTAAAAAGACCAAAAACCACTCTGCTAAGGTCTGGAGAGGCCCATCTTGCTGTTTGACAGCATAACAAATTACATCACATGCAGTACAGAAAAAGTGGTGAGTGGCATGTGTGGAACAGAAAAATGTGGGTGCTGGTGTTGCTTTATAATAACCTGCTCTCTGGAGACCAATCCAGTCTTGTGAAACCTAACCCATTCCAAGAGACCAGTTTTAATCCCTTCATGAGAACAGCTGTGACCTAATTTCCTCCCACTACGCCCTACCCATTAAAGGTCCCACCATTTTTCAAAACTATTCTATTAGAGAATTGAATCTGAATATCAGTTTTAGTATGTATAAAACATTGAAACTATAGCAGGGTCCTTGTAAGTGCTTCAATTCAAGTAAAAATATTTCTAAAGTCCTATATCTTCTTATTCATGAATGTGAAGGTGAAGGTGGGGAGAAAATCTGGGACACTTGTTCTAAACAGGCTTTAGTTTAATGTATATTTGGAAACAGAGTCTTCCAGAAATAAAATTTAATGCTATAGTACTTTTTTAATAAGTACTTAGAAATATTACCAAACTTCAATGGATATGTTAATGGACTTAACCACTAGATTTTTTTGAGTGATTCACATGTACTAAAAAATTTCCTAGATGCATAGATTGTCAATGAACAGAATACACAAACTCTTGTCCTGAAAAAGCTTGTAACTTAGTTAGTAATAAATGAAGATTTATAGAAATGAATAATTTCAGATGTGATGTGTATTAGAAAGAAAATACAGAGAGTGGTGATAGTTAATCTGTCTTATACAGACATTTGAAATGACCTAAGACATTAGAACAGTATCAGAATGATGGAAAAATTTAGAACCTACACACACTAGGTGAAGATTGTTACAGAGAATGGAGAGGTGTGGAGCAAATGTATATGCTTTCACTTAGTTTTTAACAAATATTTGTGTGATAATAAATGCTAGCTACTACAATTCAAATAATATAGTTCGGATCCTTTAAGATCTAATAGTGTATTGGTTTAATGAGAAATCTCATCAAACTTTAATATTCAAAATTAGCGATCAGTCACCACAAGCATAAGGAAGTGTGAGTTGAATTTTGAGTAACAGTTCTTCATTAAGAGTAATAGGTCTGGTTCTTTTTGGTGACATCTAGACCCATTGTTCCTGCTTTACTTTGGTTTTCTGTTCTTTTCTGCTATTTGCTTTTATTTATATGTACATTTTACAGATCTATAAACTCTGTGCTAACTTTTGGTGTCCTATTACTCCATTGGTATGACATCAGTGTCCCTTGATATTCATTTTATCCCCTTCTATCCCTTGTAAAGTGAACTTCATGCAGATTATGCATTCAATACACCATTTCCTGTGTACTTTCAGTTTCTTGCACAATGTAATTCAATCACTTCTCTTTTTCTGTGTTCTGTATTTTAAAATACTGCTTATCTAGAATAGTTTTAAATTGGCTGAAAAGTTGTGAAGAGAGTATAGAGAGTAGGCACACACTCCAAACGGAATTCCTTAATTACATCTTTCATTAGTACAATGCATTTGTAATAATTTATGGGCCAAAATTCATACATTATTAACTAAAGTGTATATTTTATTTAAATTACTTTAGCTTTTATCTCACATCCTTTTTTATGTTTTAGAAACTCATTCACTCTATTATATCATATTTAGTTCTTACTTTCCTTATTTTTGATCAACCTCAACTTTTGATCAACTTTTGAGAAATGCTGATCATCTATTTATATATTATTTATCATTTTGAGTTTGTTTTGTAGTTTTGTCATAACTAGACTTAGTTTATGGGATGTTGAGTGAAAATCACATAGGTGAAGTACCATTTCCACAACATCAGTAATCTTTTCATCATCAACGTGAGTTTTCATTGTTCATTTTAACCTGATACTCGGATAAGTTTGTGTTTGCCTGGTTTCCCTTTCTCTCCCCTTTATATGCTTTACTTTGTGTGAAGAAGTTGCTATGCACAGCCCAACATAATGAATGGAGATTGATGCTTCACCTTCTTAAAGGCAAAATCATGTACCTAAATTATTTTAAATTTTTCTACACAAGGAATGTGTATCTGCCATCTATCTGCCCATTTATGTCCATCCATCAGTTGTTTAATAGTATGAATTAATACATTTTGTATTTATTTTATTACTCACACACTATTTATTAATTTCGTCACTTTGTTCTCCCTCAAAAGCAAAGAACACTATGTGCTTCCTTCTAATCCTCTATTAAATTTTCCTTTTCTTTGGCAAAGAAAGTCAACATGTTCTTTCACAGGGTTAACTTTCAACTTTGGGGCTCTGGTCTATTCTAGAGCCATCCAATCAGCCTATAGTGCAGAGTCCTGCCATCATACTTTAAATTTGTTTCATTTTGTTTTGATTTTGACATGGGAACAGCAAGGGTTGTCATCATCCCATTGATTCAGAAGACATAAGTCGTAGCCTCTGGTGGCTGAGGGAGAGGTGAATGAGGTGGAAGAAGGAAGGTGGACAACACTGATGTCCCTTGCCTGGTGAATCTTGTTACCCAGGCACCCGGGCCAAATTTTCAAACCTACAACTCTTTATTCTCCTTATTGTTATATATTTAGAAAGTCCCTTTTACACTCGTTGTCCAAATTTTTCAGTGTCTACTCACTTTATAATCAATTGACATATGTTTTGAATTCCATGTTAATAGTAGAACTAAACTGTGAAGATTTGGTAGTTTTCAATTGCCATATTGGCAAAATCCAATATTTTAACAACTTAATCCATATATAATGATCCAGGTCTTTGGTAGGCTTTGCTTTTACTAGAAAGCCACTCAATCTCTTCACCAAACATTCTGGTCAAGATGAACAAGGGGCTCATCTGTGAATCTCCTGTCCCTCGGGTAGTCAGTTCTTGATATCACTGTGTAATAGAAACAAAGCTGTCCTCCTGGTGCTCTGAGTAGAATTTTGTCTAGGGCAGAGACCCCTTTCTCTGAACTTTGATCCAGTTGCCTAAGGATTCCAGTTTATGAGCAATGTTAGCTCCAAATTTAATTGAAAATTTTCTTAAGGATATAGCATTAATCAAAAGTCTGCAAAGTTTTAAATTTTCCAATAAAATAAGCTTTGATTTATTAATATAAATTATTAATTTATTTATTGTTATAAATCATACTTGTTAAGCTTCAAGATAATTAAAATTAATTATTTAAATTAGTAATTATTATAACTTTGTAGCCTGAATTACTTTTACACTATGTAGTAAGTATTATTTTTTATTTTAAACATCTGAGCATGTACATTTTTTCCTTTAGTATTGAGAAATTATTTAAATCAGATTCCATGTTAAATAACAGCTTTTTTCTATGATAATAGCATGCATACATATCACTCCTTAAAGATAACTGAACTAAGTTGTTTTTAATTAGTACATTTTCTTATGCTGTTGATAGTTGTTTTCAGAAAATAAATTTCCTCTCTCCTCCTTCCCTTTCTTTCTCAATCTCACCTTTTTTCCTGCCTCTATGGCCTCCTTCCTCCTCTTCTTTCCCTCCCTTCATCCTCTTCTACATCTTTGTATTATTCTCTTTTAAAAGGTGAGATCCATCTAATTTCTAATTTCTGAACTTATTTCAAATGAAAAAAGTGACATTGGTAATAATATTTTAAAATTGAAATTAAACAGAAAGTTCAAATTACTTTTATTGACTTCAGTTGCAGTGTTAAATGTAATACCCATGAAAATCTCCAAAAGAAGACTCCATCCAAGCTCTTTGAGGTAGGAAAAATGAAATTGACTTATGTTACATGTCAAGGAAGATCAACATAGTATTATTTTAGGCAATGAATTTTATATTAAGCTGATTACTTGGAAGAAAAGAAATAAAGATTTTGAGATGTATTTCTGATTGAGTCTATTACAGAATATTAAACTTTTAAGGAGAATATTTTTATGACATCTTTTGCAGTGCACAAGCTTGAGAAATTTGATCTCAACTACATTAACAACTTTCTATTTTTTTATTAATTTTATTTTTTAATTTATTTTTTATTAGAAATTTATAGAAATGCAGTTGAGGGGGAAACATTATCAAAACAATAACAATCAATGGATATAAACTTTGTTATCCAGGGGAAAAACCAAAACATGGATAACCACCTTGGGTTTTACCTGTTGCAGTTTCCCCCAGAAGAACTCAGGCGTTAAATGGGTAATTGGTGGAGGAATGACATCGGCTTCTGGGATGGTTCCCCCATCTTCCCAATCTCCAGACTCCTAAGAGTTCTTCATATACCCTCCCCCC
>PVKS010050245.1:0-11639 GCA_004027875.1 Aplodontia rufa
AAGTCACAGGTTACTTTGCTCCCACTGCTTTTTCCCTGTAAAATGGAATGTGGGAAACAGCAATATTTCTATTCCACTTTGGGCATAATGACAGCTACCTTGTATCGGTTACTCAAGAGCACATTGCCTCATTTACTCCTTGTAACAACCCTGTGAGGAAAGTATTATTGTTCTTACCTTCATTTGACAGCTCAAGAGATCTAACCCCAGAGAGTTGACAGCCCTAAGTCCCACAGCCATCCAGCTGCTATTTAAGGATTTGAATTCTAGAGCCTGGCTCCAGGCTGGTATTGTGATAACAGTACTGACATTGTTGAGGTCTGAGATCCTAGTAATTCTCCAATTCAAATAGATATTGTTTTAGTCCAGCTTTTTCACTGCTGCAACACAATGGCATGACAATGGTAGGAGGAAAAGATTTATTTTAGGGCTCTTCGTTTCAGAGGTCTTAGTCCATGGAAGGCCGGTTCTATTCCTTGGGGATCAAGATGAGGCTGTACATCATGGCTGCAGGGAGCAGGAAGCTCAAGGTGTCTCACTGGGAAACAGAACAGAGGGAGAAACTCCACACCAGATACAGAATATAAACTCCCAAAGGCACACCCCCAGTCACCCACCTTCTCCAGCCACATCCTACCAGCCTACAGTTGCCAGGTAAGGGGTTTAACTCACTGATTGGGTTAAGACCTTTATAACCCATTATCTCACCTCAGCCTTCCCAAATTGTCACATATGAGCTCTGGGGGAACACCTCACATTTCAAACCATAGTAGATATTGTTAACAGAAGTATTGCATACAACTTTTCTATCTGGCATTTCTTTTTGTAGGAGTTATTTGTCCTTTTAGGTAGAATGATGCAACAGAAAAAACTAAATCATGGAGCCCTGGACAGACCCCAGCTCTGCCACTTGTCTGTCCTTGTGCAAGCTTCTGGAACTTCAGAACCCAAGTTTCCTCAAATATAATATGCACCCTCCCTATCTGGAGATTCTTAACAATAGCATATGTTAATTGCCTAAAGGGTAATGAGTACTCTAAAAATGGACTCAGTAACTATTCTGAGCTTAAAATTGGATACTTCCTATCAATCTCTGACTCTGGCTCCACCAGCTGTCATAACCACCAAAGGGTTTTCAAACAAAACCCAAGCAGATTGTCTGCATGCTCGGAATTTTGTTGGTGGAGTGGATGGAGGAGTCTCTCATTTTAAATGAGGAAAATCTTCCACTGACACCTTTATACAGTGTTATCAGAAGAGATTTCTAATCCCAGGGAGCCTGTCGTTTTCTAATGAGGAAATTTTACAGTCACGAAAAGGTCACCTTATATGAAACAAGGACAGTTCAAGAAGGAAATTGAGTGGTGTTTGAGTCATGACCACCAAACTGTGCTGACTGACTATGGAGGTTGCAGAAAGGGTTCTGCAGATATAGAGAACAGAACTAAGGAGGCTAAAATGTGATTGCTGGAAGCATTAATTTAACTCTACAGAAACAAGAGGGCTCTTTTGAACGTAATATATTCAAATAGATCCTGAAGAGGCCCCAGTAACAGAAGTGTGTGCTGCAATAGCTAAAGGATGTTGCTGATATTCACAGTCCTAGAATTAGCACTTCAGGCTAACCTTCCTTTCCTTGCCTGTGATTATTGTTCTGGAAATTAAAGTCTGATTCATGTAAAAAACTATACTGTTGACAGTAAAGAGGCCACAAGAAGCCTGGATCCTCTTGCCTTGCTCAGAGTCTTACCTGCACAGGGCGTCCCCTTCACTCTGTGAAATGAGGGGTTGACAATAAATGTGCCTTTGCCTATAATAGTATCTCATGACGTAAGGGCTATACAGTTAAAATGTGGACCCTGCAAGTCCTTTCACATCACAAGCACCTCAAAACAAGGGAGCTGTGTCTAGGATCTTTCTCTGTTTTCTGCATTTCAAAGTTTCTGGAACTTGAAATTCAATACATTAATGCCTCTGAGATTCCTTTACTCATTTAGAAATTACAACTACAATTTTAAAATCAACCAAAATATCAAGTTTGCCTTTTGTGTTTGTTAAATTATATTATAAATAACTTTGAAAATATGGAAAGTAATATGAACCAAAAATGAGTTTAGAAAATGGAATTAAAAACATATGCACAAGTATATGCACATACATGCATGTACATGCGTATATCCATACATATATGTATTCACATATACATATATATAAAATATATATGTGCTTATATACACATATTCATGTTCCTATACTTAGACACAGACACATATATCTAGGTACAGTCATGAGTTACTTAATGTGGAAGTATTTTCTGGTAATGCATCATTGGTGATTTCTTTGTTGTATAAAATCTCAGAATGGACTTGAACTGAGACAGCTATGATGTCATTAGGTAATGTAATCTATAGAGTACAGTTGTATTTTCAGTCCATCATTGATGAAATGTCATTCTAAGAAGTGTAACTATCTAAACAGGTATACCTTTGCTCCCTGTGAATGTCCTTGGTGAGTCATCACTGCGACTATTAGCTAAACCTCCTTAGGGACTACCAGACAACATTCTTCACTATACATTTCATCTAGTGAAAACTCAGATGGTTATCAATAAAGCATGCTCCCTCCCCTTATCCCCAACAAAGTTTGTCTTTGTGTGATCCAGTCCACTTTTAAGACATTTGTTTTTGTCACCAAAGGATTGCAGTGATTTTTGACTAGAGTAAGGTTTGAGTAGAATAATGTTGAAAAAAAGGAAGACTATTTCTTTTTTTTTTCTATTTTTAAGTTGCTTTTAAAAGAATATTCCTTAGATTCTGAGTCTAAGGAAAGCAGCTTTGGAATTACCCTTTTCAATTTGTATTAGATGGTTGAAAATGACCTCCAAAGGTCAGATGTGCAGTACACAGAATGTAAATAGGAGACACCTGCAACTCACACGTCTAGCACAAACATTTCTTTACAAATGCTTGACCCTAATAAAGCTCTGTCATTTGGAGTTGTCCTCTTTCAATATTAAAATCAATCACTATGGTAATAACAAAATGACATTTAATGAAAAGTAGCAAATATAAACTCCTGTCTCTCTTATCTGATAATGATGGGGAAACTACGTTGGATGGTTGAAAATTAAGGTCTAGAAAGTTGAAAAAGAAAAGGAAAATAAAGCTACACCCTGGCATGGTTTGAAGAAAACAATGAAAATCTACCCTCAAAGAAGCCACCATCATCCCTCTTCGTTGCAAGCAGATATGCTGATTAATAAGTATAACTATTTTCTTTTGCATACAGAGCATGTTTTCAGATTAAATAAACTTTATGATCCTTATCTTAAACAAGGTTAAAGTTTAATAGGTTATTAAAATTCAATATATAAACACTTAATACACATGCACACACATATATGCACAAACATTTAACACACACACACACACACACACACACACACACACACATTTGGTAATATCCAGAAAACATAGAAGTGTACTGGCATTTAAAAACCTTTTCATTTTTCATCGTGAAATCTCTGTTGGCAGCATCATAATTCCCGTGGTAGCAACTATGACAGCCAAACAAAGGATTAAGACTGTTTGCTAAAAAGCAGCAGCAGTTGAATTCATAAGCAAGAGAAATTCAATATACTTGTAAATGCCTCTCACAATAGAAAACAAGGGAGATGAAACACTGAGGAGCAGAACTCTTTATTTCTCTAAGATCATTTGAATTCTACAAGTAAAGAAGTCTTTTCAATTGCTGCTTGCAAGACGCCATCTTGGATCTTGACCACATGCAGAAAAACTCTTTGGTGTTAATTTTAATGTATTATATAAGAGCTAAATTTTTTTAAAGATAAAAAATAGCAGTCTACCCTCCTAATGCACTTATGTTCAATTTTATTTGCTCTTTCCCAATCATTTTCATAGTTCATACTTATTCTTCACATAACTGTGAAGATAGAACTGCTGAATCTTACAAATTATTTTATCTGCAAGATTATTAATTTTTTCAAATTTTGAAGGAGGCTGTATTATGAATAGCTGCTAATATTATGTAGAATTAGTATATAGGATTGTCATTCTTTATCATTATTTAGCATTAGACATTTAATTTTTTCCCAAGATTTTATCATTGCAGGTAAATTCCACAAGAAATATTTTCATATAAATAGCTCCTTTTCTTATGCTGAGTTCTTTGCTCCAGATAAATTTCTAAGGAAATGAGATTCCTGGTTCTAATTGCATAATATTTTTGTGCTTAAGTGATAGAGGCATACTGATTTCTTGAAAGGTCATTCCGGTTTACCTTGCCATCAACTATGCTCATTTCTAAATTTTTGTGGGAGCTTGGAGTATATGGGAGTGGGCAGAGGAAGAAGACTCAGAGTATGGAAGAAGGGAGGTACGTAAAAAAATAATAGTGGGTGTTCAATAAGTATTGATTGAATGAATGAATGAACAAACAAATAGATATTATTTCAAATGCCAATTTCTTCCTTGGAATAAAAGCAGCTGCAAAGAGAGAATAAAGCAGTTGTCTAGCACTATCAGTGGTTCCATTTTCTTCCAAAACTTTGCTCAACAATTGAGAAAGCCTTGGCTTCCTATTAGCTTAAAAATAGAATTAAGATGCTCCTTTCAATGTGATTGCTTTTATTATAATTGGCCAGGAACCTCCTAAATACCACTATCATAAGGACAATACACTTTATCATCATTTCCAATCTTTAACTAAATCCATTTGTCAGCAATTACCTGTCTACTACAGATCGACCATCTGTTTCCCCAGTAATTGCATAAGCATATTACTTAGACAAAGGTTGCACTTTTCTTTCATGTTTCCATAGAACTGCATAATTACAGTTTTCAAGCAAGAAAATAATGAAGAGTTCTCTTATTACAAATACATATTTAATCAACGCACATGCCCTATGCATATATGTGTGAATGGGTGTGGCTGCATGCTCCTTTTATCTGAGGGTGCTGTAGTAAACATGGGGAAAAGGATATTTGCCTTCCTGGAAGTCTCATAAGAGCAGCTATGATAACTACTGGAGACTGAGGGCTTGCTATTGATCAGGCATTGCAACTCGCAAAAACTTTACCTATATGATGTCTCTTAATGCTAACAACAGTCCAGTGAGCTAGGTATTTTAATGCCTAAGTAGATAGTTTTATCCAATTTAAAGATAAAGAAACTGAGGTATAGAGAAAGTAATTTCCCTAAGATCTTGTAGGAAGTGACCTAGAAATATAATTCTAAGCCAGAATTATCTTCACAAAAACCCATGTTCTTAACTTCTGCATCCTCAAGCGGATCATAAAATTATTTCATTTACTACTTGGGAAACTTGGCATTTTATAAGCAAGGCAATATTATTTAATGTAATATTATTCTGATTAATAATGAAAAAGAGATTCCAAAGTACCTCTGGCTTCTTCTATGCATTCTGACCCTCCAGATTTTTCCTTATTCTTTGCCCACTGTGGCTGAGTGTTCAGAGCTCAGTTTAGAGCCTGCTGAGGCAATGCATTTGGGACTGCTTTGAGTGCTGAGAAACACCCAGCTCTTAGCTGGAATTTTATATCATTATCCAGAAAGTATCTCTATAAAATAGTTATTAAATTTATGTATAAAACTGTCATTTTTGCTTGTCTGCTTTATGTTGGACAGCCACACTTGCAAGGCCATATTTGTGTGACAGCAAGCATTTCAAAGTCAAAAGGTCCAAAATGAAACTAACCCCAAACTCTCATTTATCCAGTGTCCTCTGCACTGTGAGTGGCACTGCCAGAGGCAGGTTTGCTCACTAGTGGCTGGTGAGCGCAGTTCATCTGATTCCTCTTGCTCATCTGCTCACATATCCGATCAATCACCAAGCTAATTACCACATCGCTCCTCCCTTTTCCTTCCATCTCAGGGTCCCCCTTGTTATAGAAGTCCCTCGACTAAAATCCTTCACCCACTCTTGCTCAAGCCAATCTATTTTGTCACAGCACCACAACTGCAATGATCTTTCAAAATATACATAACTGCTTTTTTTCTCTCCCTTGCATAAAACACTCAATAATTCTGCAGTGTTTTCCATTCTTCTCTCAGGTTTCATGATCCTCCATATCTGGCTTTTGTATCTCTCTCCAGCATCATTTGTTGGGTTTTATTTTTTTTAATTGCAGCCATTTTATTTGTTTTATTGAGGAGTTGTGTTGTCGTACAATCATAAATGCATACATAGTAACAATACAATATACTCCTGATCCTAATCCAGAATCACCCCATCACCCACACCCCATCTCTTGACTCTTCTATATTCCTCCCATGACAGATATAAATGTCCTTATATGTTATATAAGATTATGCATTTTCCAGAATCAAATGATTAGATAAGTATTATTTGGCTTCTCAGGCGAGTAAAGAGTAAGCGACATTGTTGATTCCCCCCGCTAGATCCTTCCTTATCCCCCCTCCCTCTCTCCTCCTCCCCTTTTCTCTCCCCACTCCCCCACCTCACATATCTATGGCTCCCCTAGATTATGTGTTGCTTCTACTTTGGTGAGTCTAGTACATGAGCTTGACTCCCTTTCACCCAAACCTGTGTTTAGGTCCAGCCTCCACAAATGAGGGAAAACATTTGATCCTTGAGTCTCTGGGTTTGGTTAATTTTGCTCAGGATGATTTCTTCCATTGCCATCCATTTACCGTCAAAAGCTGCCAATATCATTGTTTCTAAAGTTGAGTACAACTCCATCGTATACATATACCAGTGCTTTTTTTTTTAAGAGATAGGGACAGTGAGAGAGACAGAGAAAGAGAGAAACAACTTTATTTAGTTTTTTTTTCACACGGCCTTAGTTGCTCCAACACTTAGTTGTGTACATGGTGCTGGGGTTTGAACCCGGGTCCTTGTGCTTGCCAGGCAAGCACCGAAACTGCTGAGCCACTGGTCCAGCCCCATATCAGCGCTTTTGAATCCATTTATCCAGTGACGGGCATCTGGGTTGATTCCATTATATAGCTCTTGCAAACTGAGCTGCTATGAACATTGATTTTGCTATCTCACTATAACGTGCTGATTTTAACTCCTCAAGGAAAATACCCAGAAGACGCATAGCTGGTTTGTACAGTGGATCTATCCCTAATTTTTTGAGGAGTCTCCAAACTTGCTTTCCAGAGTGGCTGTACCAGTCTGCAGTTCCACCAATACTGTGTTAGTGTTCCTATCTCCCCATAATGCCTCCTGCATTTTTATTGTTTGTATTCTTCATCTTTGCCAATCTGACTGGAGTGAGGTGAAATCTTAATGTAGTTTTGATTTGCATTTCTCTGATTACTAGTTATTTAGGATACTTTCTCATGTATTCATTGGCTTGCCCCATTTCGTCTTTTGAGAAGTTTCTGTTTAGCTCTTTGGCCCATTAGTTGACCGGATTGTTTGTGTTTTTTATATTATTTTTTGAGTTCCTTGTAAATTTTGAATGTTATTGGAGAAACAAAGGCCAGCCTCATCTCTGAAGGTGAACGAGTCCCTACAATCAAGCCACACAGGTTCACTTCTTATTCCTGAATGGATTCTCTTCCCTCCATGCAGACGCAGCTGTTTCCCAGGCCTCCTTTGCCCAACTACCAACACTTTCCAGCTCACCAACTTCCAAACTCAACATGGAAGGTAATCCCTACAGAAAGTCTTCCTTAATGCCCCATCTAGGAGACCTCGTAGGGGTTTAGATTTCTCCCATCATTGTATTATCACCTCATTTGGCAGTCACGTATTTACTTGTCACCTTACAGCCATCACTGTGGGGTGGAGCAGTTCATCCTCATCATTGTATAATCATATCTGATGATTGTATCTCTAGGACCTATTTCACACGACCAAGAATTAGCAAATAGTTCTTAGAGTCACAATGAGGAGAGATGGTATTGGTGTCACTGGGATCTGAATAGAGGAAATGTTATTGTCTTCCAGCAATAACACACACCAAAGTACATGCTTATAACCTTAAATATTCAGTTAGCTAAGCAGGAGAATGCTAGCTACAGGCAGACACAGATTCTCATGCAAACATCTACCCACAAACTCCTGGTTCCTGCGTGGACACTAACAGCAGGATGTCCTCCCAAGTCCGCTGTACTAGAGACAGGACCCTGCAGTGTGAGAGTGCCCCCCCCCCCCACCAGCTGTTTGACCTTGGGCAATTATTTCAACCAAGGTAGCTGGGCCTTCTCTTCTCACCTATGAAACAGGTGATTGGACTGGCCTATCTGAGACCCTATAGGATCTGCTTCTCCTTAAGTGCTCTTCCTCCAGCTCTTCCTGGAGTTCTCACAGGCTATTTGGTTTTGTAGCCACCATTCTCCTTTGCTGGAACACACTTTTCTAGTTTTCTTTTTGTTAGGTAGCTGCTTTCCCTCTAAGGACTCAATTCAAGTACCATGTCCTCCAGAAAGACTTCTGCAATCTCTCTGATAGGGAACAAGTAGACATGAAAATGAAAAATAAGGGGTTAATTCTACAGACTTGGCCTACATGCTAAACCTAAACAAGTTTTTTGTTTTTAAAGTTTTTATTTTGAGATCGGGTCTCATTAAGTTGCTTAGGGCCTTGCTAAATTGCTGAGGCTGGCTCGTAATCCTCCTGCCGCAGCTTCCCAAGCCAGTAGGATTACAGGTGTGTGCTGCTGCACCAGGCTCAACAAGTTTTTAAAGATACCATTTACACAAAGTTATCCTGGTCCTACTCTGACTTAATAGCCCATAACAGATGGCATACTAGTCCCAAGGCTGAGGAGTGTTTGCTCAGGACTCCTCCTGTGATGAAAGAAAGACAGATGTCCCTGACTGGAGACTGGAGAATTTTAACAGCCTCAAGTTCTATGAAAGCAAATTTCAGATAGAACACAATCCAACTCTCATCAAGATCTAGGAAGGGATACTTGGGTGGGAACTTCCCCTTAACCCCCATAAAAGCTGGGCCACAAAAAAGGGAGTTGTCAATCTTGTCTTTGAGAGGATCCACTCTCAAGGGAGAGAAAATCTCCCCTCTCCTTATTTCTCTTCTAATAAACTTTGTTATACTTTTTCCATACCTATTGTCTGGTTTGAAATATTCTCTTGCAAAGACATAAGAGCTGAGAACACAACACAGTCGCTGGTAACACCTCTAGCTGGGGTCAAGGGCTTCTTGCACTGACTTTTGTCCCACCATTCTGTATTGCTATTTTGCCTCCATAAATATGTTGATTAAAAACACTAATAAACGTTCATGAGTGGCAACACATATCAAGCCCTTTACCAAACTCCATACACGTATTTAATCATCATCATAGTCCTATAAACCCCCAATTTACGCATGAGCAAACCAAAGATTAGAAAAGATGACTTTTAAGTCAATAAAAAGCCTCAAACACCATACATCCAATTACAGAGTCCAGAATCTTTATGTTTGTGCTACATTAACTCTTCTTGAAATAAAAAATCTGTCTTATTTATCTGTGCACCACTAATACATATCCGGAATGAATCAAGCTTAATGCTAGATAGTTGGGTGTGTAGTTGAATGAATGAGCAAGCAAATTAGTGAATACAAAGAAGCAATAAGAACACAATAACAGTAATTGCAATAATAAAAAATAAAAAAAACATGGAAATAATATAAAATGAGAAATTTTAACATTTCATTGCTGTGATTTAAGTTCTATAATTTTATGTCCTTTAATGAGAAGGTAACTAAAAGTTTACTATACCTTTATTGTGGAAATCCCCAGACCTCACTCCACCTCATAAGAACTGGACCCAGTACCCAAAATACAGTATGTACTATTTAAATGTTACTTTTACTGAGCAAATACCCAAGCAATCTTTCTTGTGAGGTGTCAAGTGTCATCCAGAAGGGCCTTCACAGGGGAAAACTTCAAATCTTCAGGTACACTGTTAATTTGATTACATCACTAAGACCTGGGCTCAAAAACAAGCAATCAGATGACTATCTCAGCCTCATCTTCAGGCCGAAGACAGAACAAACAAAGGCAAGGAAATGGACTTTATTTTGGATATATTGTTTTCCACAGCAGGTAAAAAGGCAACAGGACAAGAAGCTGAGAAATCAGAAGCAGAAAAAGAGGAACCAATAAAGAAAGAGGAAGAAGAAAAACAGAAGGAGTAGGAGAAGAATCAAGAAAAGTAGAAAGAGTAATTGCAGGAAACACAAGGGATAGATGAGGAAGAGCAGAAGCAGATGAAGAAAACAAGTCTCCCACAGGTGACGCTTTCCTTGATCCTGAGAGGGGTGATGTAAATTGTGGGCGAGCAGAAGGCCAGGAAGCAGCTCTGCTTTTCATTTGCCTCCTTAGAAGACAAAGTGAAGGAGTCAAACTAAACATTTCTAAGACTTCTACCAAATCTGAAACATTGGTGATTCTATACAAAGTTCCACTTTCAATGCTTTTAAATACTGCTTGAAGCCTGGATGTTATAGATAATTTCAACATATTTTAAGCAACATTAGAAAAGCTATCAAGACAATCAGATTGCAATCGCTAATTTTCTGTGTCAACTTGCCTGCCATGGCTTGCCCAGACCTTTGGTCAAACATTCTGGACCTATCTATGAGAGTATTCCTGGAATAGAAGAATATTTGAATCAGTAGACAGAATAAATCAGGTTGTCTTCTTCAATGTGGGTAGGACTCATACAATCATTGGAAGACCTAACCAGAACAAAAAAGCCTGGCTCTCCCATTAGTTAAGAAGGAACTCCTCCTACCTGACTGCTTAAGATGGGATACAGCTGCTTTCCTGATTTCAGACTTGAAATGAAACATGGAGTCTTCTTGGAGTTTGGGCCTGCTGGCTTTCTGACTGCAATTTCACCATTGATTATTTTGACTTTCAGACCTCTGGACTTGAATTTTTTTTTTTTTTAAGAGAGAGGGACAGTGAGAGAGACAAAGAGAGAAACAACTTTATTTAGTTTTTCACATGGCTTTAGTTGCTCCAACACTTAGTTGTGTACATGGTGCTGGGGTTCGAACCCGGGTCCTCGTGCTTGCCAGACAAGCGCCGAAACCGCTGAGCCACCGCTCCAGCCCTCTTGACTTGAATTTGATGGGGCCAAACCATCAGTTTTCCTAAAGGGCAGCTTGCTGATCATAGATCTTGGGACTTTTTAGCCTCCATAATCCATGAACCAGTTTCTTAGAACAAACTACTACTCACACAAGCATAAGCACACATATACATGTAAATATATATTTATATATGTATGTATACTACTTATTATATACATATACAAGTCTGTGTGCATATATGCACGCATACATAAATATATGTAATACATGTTTACATTCATATATAAATATATACACATGTATCTTATTGGTTCTGTTTCTCTAGAAAATCTGAACTAATATACAGATCGTTATAGAATAGGGATCAACAAGTCCTAAAACTTCCCCTTCTTTCTGAAACCATAATAGCATTCCAACCAATTTGGGGGAGCTGACAATCTCCATGAGAATTAGGATTCAGGTCACAACATCTTTCTAGCTCCTGTAGCACCAGTAAGCTGCCCCTAAAACCACAGATAACCACAGCTCTTCCTGCATTCAAGTTAGACTTTCCAAAAATTCCAGGCCTCTTAGCCACCAG
>PVKS010050246.1:0-11635 GCA_004027875.1 Aplodontia rufa
ACTCTAACCCTAGCAAGCTGTGCATTCTTTTTAGGGTATCCCTCCCAGAGAGGTTTACCAGCTCTCAAGGAACTTGTGGATTGGATGCTACGCCTCATCTCCCCCACTCTGCCTTTTATAAAGGGGCACTAGTTCTGCTCATCAGTTTTCTGTGGCTAGAAGTTTCCAGAGGCACCCTCTTCCCAATGCATGAGAAAGCCCCTTTCCTGTCCCTCTCCCGTGTTTTCTCATCTTTGCTTCCTGCAAGTCACATGCAAACACAGTTCAAGAAACAAGCACAGAGTGCCCAGGTTCCCATCGGGAAGAGCACCCCTGAGCCCGCCCAGGGCCAGGCATTGCTCCTGGGGACCGGAAGGCAGACAGAGACAGCAAGAAGCCAGATGCCCTCAGAGTGCCAGCAATGCACTCCTCTGTCCCCCAGATGGAGCCCCTCCCCCACCTGCCCATTCCGTCCCCTCCTTCCTCAGAGTGGTCTCCAGGGAAGGGGCGCCTGCTCCTGCAGAGCTGGGCCTTGCTTGCCGTGCTGCCTTCTTGCGATTTGCCTGAACAGAAGCGCAGGCTTTATCTGCAGGTGAGGTCTAGCTGAGATCCCGGAGCAGCATTGACTCGAGGGAACACTGGAGGCTGCGCAGATATCTGTAGGACCCATGTGCTTCTTGGGAGTTCACAAATCAGCCAGGCAAAGCGAGATGGGCTTTGCTTCTGTCCCATGGAAGCACTGCTCCCCAGTGAAAAGGGGGAATAAAATAAAATAACATAAAATAAAATAATTCCTTCTCTTCCCTACTCCTCAATCTGCACATCTCTGCTCCACTTCTAGGCTGCTGAGCATTCAGTGTGGGGATTTTATGTATGCATCACAATCTTGAACAATGAGCCAGGTAAACTCCACCTGGCCTGGGCCCCTCCTGCGCAGGGCGGTCTTGAACCTCTACCTTACACATCTTCAGTTGCTGAATTCCAATCCTTCTCCACCGAGAAACAGCCAAGTCATCAAGCCAAGGTGTCTGCATTTCCTTTTATCCACACTCAAATTACCCCCTTCCCACTCTCATCTCCATCTCACCATCACCTCCACCATCGCCATCACCAAATCTCCATTATCACCATCACCTCCACCATCACCATCACCTCCATCACCAAATTTCCATTATCACCATCACCTCTACCATCACCATCACCTCCATCACCAAATCTCCATTATCACCATCACCTCCACCACCAAATCTTCATTGTCACCATCACCTCCACTATCATCAATATCTCCACCATCACCATCATCTCCATCACCCATCATCTCCACCATCATCATCATCTCCATCATCATCATCTCCACCATAATCTGTATCTCCACCATCTTCATCTGCATCATCACCAATATCTCCACCATCATTTCCATCATCATCATCTCCATCACCAAATCTCCATCATCACCATCATTTGCATTACCAACATCTCCACCATCATCATCTCCATTACCAACATCTCCACCACCACCATCGTCTCCACCATCACCAATTCCACCTTCACCATCAATTCCATCATCACCTCCATCTCCACCACTGCCACCACAAACGCCATCCCCAGCATTGTTCTCAAATGCCACTAGATATTGTATGACACGCTCCCTACCAACATATTCCTCTGTTCTTGAGGTCAACGTCCACCCTTCTTCCACTTGCCCAGACACCGTCTCCAGTGAGTACAACCTAATCATCCTGAATTATTTTAATATGCTCATCTCTAGTCACAGTTTTTCAGGTTCATTTTTGTTTCACAAATGTTTTGAAGAATAAGCAAACAAGCCACGTCCTCTGCTCAGAGGTGCTGACCTGTTGTTGCTTTTGTGTATGAAATGCCTCCTGTTTGCCTCTAGCCTGCTCCCGTGACCCCAGAGGCCTGCCAGCACTGGGAATCTCATGAAGACAGCCGATCTGAGCATGCCCAGACTCGGGGAAATCTGTCCGTGCCACCTGTGGCATTCACCATTGCTGCTTTAAATATGGTGGCCTGAAACACCACGGGCTTATTTTCTCGAGTTCTGGGTTAGAAGCTTTGCACGAGGCTCCCTGGGTTGAAGTCAAGGTGTCAGCAGAACTGTGTTTCTGGATGAAGACTCTAGAGAAGATCCCCTTCCCACCGTCCCCAGTCTCTGGAAGCTGCCTGCCTTGTCCCGTGGCTCTCGCCAACCTCAAGATGAAGGCTGAGCTCCGGAACTTGGCCTCTCTTATAGTGACCGAGGGCCCCCACTCTAAGGGGATTTCCTGGGGATTTGAGTCTTGGCTGACCCTTATTTATTCTAATTTGAGTGAGCTGGCATCTGTTACATGGGGATGGTGACAATAAAATAGCACCTTCCACGCAGCGCTGCTGTGAGGACTGCTGAGCTCCGAACTGAATGGCAGCCAGCAGAGTTCAACGCTGCACCGTTGATGTCCACCTGCCGCAGGTCACAGACAACTCAGCCACAGCATTACTCTGTGAGGTCCAGGGGAGGGTGGCCTCAGGCTCAAGCCCAGCAGCCCAGCGACATCAGGAAAGGCCCTGGCCTTTCCTGCGTGGTTCCCAGCGAGCTGCTGCGTCTCCCCGGCCTCTCTTCAGAGCAGGGAAGGGCTGGGGGCACAGAGTACTCCCTCTGGCCAGCAAGGCAATCCTTCCCGGTGGCCCAGTACCGAGGCTGAATTGGACTCGGGGAGCAGCCACCTCTCCGTGCAGGGGAACGGGAAGATGAAGAGTTCAATTTCCAGCCCCTCCAGCCTCCCGCTGCGGGTACACAGCAGAGCGCCCGTCTGCCACGCTGCCCTTCAGGGCTGCTCCTCTTACCTCTGGTCCTCGTCTCCCTCCAGCCTTCGTTCATTCAGCTCTCCAGGCTGTCCTGTAAGACGTGGCCCTGACTCTAAGGCGCATGGTCCGCAGCAGCAGACAGGTGGTTAAGAGGCTGCGCGGACGTGATACCGCCAGGCATGGCGTGGTGGGGCCTGGGTGCTAGGGGCCAGCGTCTGACAGTCCAGAGGGCTAAGTCTGGCTGAAGTCACCCCTAAACCAAGACAACAGTGGGGACTCTGGTGAGCGGCAGCGAGGTGAGGGCATATGCTGGGGGACGGAGATTCCCAGCTGGGGTCCCATCACCTCCACCTAATCTGCCCTTTCCCACCTGCACAGCCTGCAGGCCCCACCTCTATCCTCTATCCTCACCTCCCTGTGGCTGGCTCGACCCCCAGGTGACTCTGCATGGTGGGCAGAGGTCCCACCTCAGGGGCCCTGTGCGGTGGCGCCAGGGCACCTGTCTGTGCGTCTCCAGGGAGGAACGGCCCCCACGTGAGGCCTGCAGCTGAGACATCCTGGGATTCCTGTCCTATCTAAAACTGCAGCTAGGGTGATTGCTGAGCACTGAGGGGAGGAGCAATTTCTATCAAAGACTGCACACTTCATTTGCAAAGCACTTCCAGTAACGGCTGTAAAGTCAAGTGGGTGTGCTTTACAGGGCTCTGGAACCAGCTTCCTGCTGCACGCAGGGCTGCAAGCCTGATCGGTCCCCTCCTGCTGACCGCTGCGGCTGACCCCAGGGCGGGGCAGCCTACCTGGCAGCTCCGCAAAGCAGGTGCTATGGTTTCAGCCTGTTAGGGGTCACTCACAGATGGCTCAGACACGCTGGCCTGAAGGTATTTATGTGATCTCCAGAGTCGCGGAAAACCTGCCCTTAGAACAAGGCAAATGTATCCCCGCACTTGATGGCTTCGTGCTCTGCGAAGGGGGGCTGACCTGACAGCCACTCGTCCTCAGGGAGAAATAAAGGAAACTGGCAAAACACATGCTCTTCCCTGAATTCCCACTCATCTGCTGCTAGAAAATTCAGCTGAGACCCTGACAATAAAGGTTAGACTTGTAGTGTCACAATAGAAAGGAAAGGAACTTGAACTTGCCTTCCGCATACCAAACAGGCTGCTTCACAGGATCCGCGATCGCTGGGCCATCTAAGATGCACCATGGAAAAACTATCAATGGGGCTCAACTGAATGCACGCTTGTGGCGTCTGCGGGCCACGCCGCTTCCATTTAGATGCAATCCAGACATCACTTAGCATAAAGCTATGGCTTTCTGAGCTGTCCATATCAATCGTCCTTCACCAAATATCAGATTTTCAGATGTTTCTAGATGTACCAGAGGAGCACTTTCAAATCATTCAAAAGAATGGCATCCAAGAAGAAAAAGTGGCCCGTGCTGATGAAAAGTCTTGCGTTTCATGTAGAAAAAATGCTTTAAAATGGGAAGGAAAAAAAGCCGTTCTGCCCAAACTGAATGGAAAAGGATAATTTATCTGTCTTTGAAAATGAATTATACCATTGCCCTTCTCTCCCCATTCCTCAATTAGGCAAAAAGCCCCTATCAAGTGCGTGAAATCAGAGTTTGTTTTTTTTTTAACTAGCGGTAGTTTTTCAACAGCTGTTAAAATCCCCAGCGCCAGGACACCGCCTTTCTGTAAGTCGACTGTTACATCGGGGATTTATGGTAACTCCTCATCTTGAGCGGAGTGAAGCTAATTGAAACAAACTCCACACTTTCCATTAGTGCCATTTGAAAGCCGCCCCTGCCGCCAGTCGCACAGCGACATGGGAAACGAGGCCGTTCTCAACAACGCCAGGTCTCCCAGTTTTATGTATTTTTTAATTTCCTCTTCGGAAAATCTGGTCTTCATAAAAGAACTGCTAGAGAAAAATGTGGGAAAAGTTGATCCATTCCATATTTGCATTCTTTCTGGTACCTGGAAATGAACCAAATGCATCAGTATGCCAAAAAAGAAGTCAGTTAAGTCATTTAGAAAGTGCGTCTTCCCCCAGGCGAGAGCACAAGCTGCTGTGGGAACAGAACCGGCCCTGCCGCTCCGAGGCTGTATCCTGACCTTGTCCCCGGGTGCCAGGAGCCATCCTGGGAGGCAGCTCGGGACCATTCGTCTGCCCCAATGCCCAGATTCCTCCTCTGACCCTGGAGTAGGTCGAGACACTTAACACCAGGAACACTGACTCTCACTACAAAGTCGCCGCGCATCCTGTCAGCCCGATCTGCTAGGGCCATTTACCACTTTGCTTTGAAGAGCCTGTCAGATGCGAGCTAGGCGCCTTGCAGGGCAAGGAGCAGGCAGCCAGCTCTGCGCCACCCAGAGCCGCCAGATGCGCTTCCCGTGCAGCTTGCCTTTAGCAGCGTCATCCACTCCATCTGCGATCAGAACACCTTGCAAGCATGGAAATGACATTACAGCCAGGCTTCCCTGGGCACCCCAGCAGTGGGAAAGCTACGACCCATGCCTCTTGCTCTTTGAACAGCCAGGGTCTGGCCTGGGTCATGGAGCAATAGAAGCCTTGGCTTTTGACTTACACAGGTGACAGAATTTCTTCAAGAACAAAGCAGCCTTTCATGCCACCCTTGTCTCAGGAAAGGGAGGAAATCTGGGCCCCAAGGTGGTGGCCAGCATATGAGCAATTTGCTGCCCTCTAGGAATTGTATTCAAGAGGCCCATCCCCTGGCCACCATCGCAGGAACTGAGGTGAGCCTGTATACTGGCCTGGGGCCACGGCCAGGGATGGTCACCTCCCTCACTGCTGCTCAGCCAGGGTTCTGTTTGTGTCTTTCTCCATTGGTTCTCTCACCTACACGCACCCCAGCATCAGTATACAGGAGGACAACAGGACATAACCCACAAGGTTCAGGCTTTGGAATTCAGCTTGCGTCACTGGGCAG
The DNA here is from genome assembly GCA_004027875.1 of Aplodontia rufa. NCBI lineage: Eukaryota > Metazoa > Chordata > Mammalia > Rodentia > Aplodontiidae > Aplodontia > Aplodontia rufa. The sequence continues at coordinate 5,737 of PVKS010050246.1, forward strand.
ATCCCACCTGCTCATGGCTAAGCTACTAGACTAGAGGGTCCCCAAAGCCCCTCTGATTCCAAAGAAGTCATGACTCCACTAACCCAGTGATTCGGCCGTTCAGACCAACGTGTGTATCTTGTCTGCACAAGACACAGACCAACACTGGCTGATGACATCCAATTCAGATTCTAGCTTCCTCGCCTGGAAAGTCTCAGCCAAGACCACTCATCCAAGCTCCAGTGAGGGACATGTCGCTGCCCTTCCATGGCCACCCAAGTCTCCTCCAACTTGGTGTGCCCAAACCAAACTCACCATCAGCCCGCTGATGCCGGCTCCTCCTGCTGCTTCCCCTTCTCAGAGAGAGGGGCAATTCATTTCCTGAAACCCCAGAGTCCTGTCCTCAGAGCCTGCATTCCTCTGCACGACTTCTTTCCAGGGCCCACCTCTCCATAAGCTCACCACGCGCCATTCCAAATGACCTTTCTAGTCATGCAATTTCCCTTACTGAAGTCTCCCAATGACCTCCCACTTCTTCCAGGGCCACAGCCAAGATCCTGAGCGTAACAAATAAGACCACGTAGGCCCACTCTCTGCCTTCCACGCACCTCCCCTCTCTGCCAGCTCCAGGAGAAGCTTCTGCAAGTTCCCAAGCTTGCCCTTCTCTCTTGCTTCCTGAGAGTCTGCATGTGACAGGCTCTCCTGAGACGGTCACTAGCTGCAGCCTTCCCTTTGACTCCTGGGTGCTGTTCAAGTCCCCTGCAGATGCCCCTTCTCTGATGAGTCCCACTTGCCCCTTGAGGTGTTCTCTTGGAATTCTGGCTAAGGCTGGGACTCACCTTCACCCTGAGTGACCACCAGCGACCGGACTACTCTTCACCTCTGCACCGAGCTAAGACCCCCGAAGACAGGGGTTACTTTTCGCTCTTCTTAACCCCACAGTGCCTGGCCGATAGAGGGGCTCAATAGGCAGGTATTCCTTAAAACTGAAACTAATTTATGCAGGAGTTTTCTGCTTGTGCTCTATGCGCATACTGAGTTTTCAAGAAACTTACTAGCTTACTGCAGTCTTTAAAATGACGGAGAGAATCCGTGTACTGATGCAAATATTTGTAATAAAATACTACAAGCTCATTATTCTCCTTCTTTAAAGATAGGCATTCATGGTAGAATGGTGGCTCTCCTGGAGGTCCCCCTGCTGCCTTCTCGCACTGGGTCTCACCTGGACTTCTGGACCACATGCTCCAGCAGTCCCTGCAATGTTTAGTGTCTTGTACAAACAACATCAGAACATCAAAAGCAACTTTTAAATATTAATAAAGCAATGACATTGCAAATTCTTCTTCAAAAGAGGCACGAAATGAATAATTAAAATTTTTAAAACCCCATGTCCTAACAAGCTTACTGCCTGTACTTTTCCCATTTCCCCTTCTCATTTTTTATTCATTCAAAAACATTTCTGACATAGTTGGAATTATAAAATAGGATCTGTAACCTGCTCTGTTCGTGGTCCTGTGTTTCTCCTGAGCCATGACCATTGTGATTGTTGAGGGCTGCGTAATACTCCACCACAGCTCTGGGAGCCAGTGATGCTCACAGCCATCTTTCCTCAGCCTTCTCTCCTCGCACCTTCCACAATCCACTGGGCTGCTGCTCTTGGACTCGTCACAGGGCTCCCGAATGCAACGCTACATCCTGTTAATCTCCTGGAACCCAAACACCCCTGAGTTCACGATCACAAGGACTATGGCACCGTTGTCTCCTGGATTCTTAACCCTCTCTCATTCCCATTCCCTCTCTTGTAAGTCAAGTCAATAGTTCTCACCAGCTTCACCCTGTAAAATCTCCTGATTCTTGCTCCTTCCTCCACCCCCTCTATTACCGGTGTTCCTCAGTTCTCACCTGAGCCCTGGCCTCGCTTTGGAGCTGTGCTCCTCATCCCCTCTATTCTCCATAAGACCACAGAGGTCATTGTTCTAAAATGGATATTGATTTTCTCATTCCTCTCCTTAAATTCACCCCGCTGCTCTCATACCATAACTGCACAAGCGAAGGTTTCAGCAACCCGGCCCTTTCCACCTCCCATTCCGTGCCTGGGCGATAGGAGACCGGGTCTGGGCCAGGAGCCCGGGCGCGTCGGTCAGTGGTCTTGTCAGTTGCCCGCAGGCAGCCCCCAGAAGGAAACCCACGGAGCAAGGTGCTGGTGAAAATCCCAGCAGATCTCCAAGTCGTCCCCAAGACAGAGCAGAGGAAGGAGCTGGTCCGAAGGCAAAGGAACCCAGTGCAGAGAACCCATGCAAAAGAAGGCAGGTGTAGGACGCAGGGTGAGCAGCAGACGCCAGGCAGTCCTCGGGACTTCAAGGCCAGTGACCGCCACACTCTCACTTGGAGAGCAGAGCTGCTGCTGAGATGGTCGGAGACTGAGCGTGGGACCCCACCTGGAGCCACAGTGGGCTCCAAGGCCTCTCTCAGAGTATCATAGATCCTGCTGACCCTTATCCACCTGACCAAGCCACTCTTCAAATGTCACCTCCCCGACCAAACCATCCCTGAATCCTAAGGCAACATTAAGTCTGGGGGACATTGGGGGCCACAGAATGCAAAGCATGTATTGCATGTGGCGGGGAGCATCCAGTTCATCTCAGAACCACAGGAAATCACTAGAAAGTCACACAAGTGGAGGAAGTGCTTCCTCCTGCCGCTCACAAGTGGAATTCACTCTGCCAGCTGTATTTTTTGATGTGGTATGTTGACAAATGCTGCAGAGAGACTTTAAAAGGCTAGATCAAGATCAGATGGCATGCCTAATTGACATTCCTGTCTACGAATCAAAGGACATCGATAAACCAACAAATGCCACCAAATGCCTAAGATGATCCCTACACTTCTTCAGCTTAGTTGGGGAGGACATGGTCCTGGTTAGCAGTAGATTTACGATCGAGAGCCCACCTGCTCATCCTCCACAGTAACGGATCGAGAAGCCCAGCTCTGCAGCTCGTTAAAGTCAGCAGAGGGCTTTGAGGAGCTGTTCAGAAGCTAATGCGGTGGATTTGGTTGTCACGGGTGGATCCTTCTTTGTGTCCCTTTTACCTCAACTATATCCAAAGAGTTAAGCCTGTTGGGCCACCATTAGAGAGGGATGGAAGGGTTTTTACAGCCAAGGGACTCCCCTACCAAGGACCTTCTTCAACCGCAGGGACACTAACAAAAGTGTCACGAGCCCGGGCTACCCAGGTGCAAGGACATAGCTTCTGATGTCGGTAAGCCAGGGAAAAGTACTTATCTCATTATCGGGGATCGTGTTTACACAAGTCCCCTCTGGAAGAGACCTGCATGAGCTCACTAAGTGCCCCTCTGGGGGGCAGAAACATTAAAGAGCAGAGCAGGAGACTTGCTTGTTTTTATAGAGTCTAAACTGCACTCCTCTCGCGTGGGGCAGGCACCGCGAGCTATTTGATACCAGTGGCCCCTTGATGAGGAATATTATTGACGTTCCCCTTCGAATAACCCCAAGGGTTCCTCAGTACTGACCTTAGAATGCAGCTGGAGCTTGGTTTGATCCAGTCTTTCATCTCCGTCTGGAGACAAGCCCTGTGGTGAGCCAGCCTGCCCAGCTCAGACCTCCTGGAGACGAATCTTCAAACGAACCTTCCCTCTGCAGTTCCGTCTCCTAAGCACTCACGCTCTGCACAGGAGGCTGTGAGGGTCCGCAGGCTGGAGCCAGGCGCACCCAACCTGTAATTCCCACCATCAGTGTCTCCTTCATGACCTATCAAAAGCTAGAGTGAGAGGTCAAATTCAGATGGAAGCAAAAACCTTGATCCTGGAGGCATTCACGTCTGCAAATTCAGTTTTCTTATAATCGGGTCGTTGAGAAGCGCTATCAAGGTGCTGTGCTCCATCCCTCACCCAGCCACCTTTCCGGAGAGGATCGGAGGAGCTGTGGCTTCAGGGGAAGTCAGGGTCCGTTGGAAGGTGGATTGGGAGAATCGGTGTTGCTGGAATGGCCACGTCAGCCAAGGTACTCTCCTCCCTCCGCGCATCCCCACCAGAACACCAAGGACAGTCTTCAGAGAACTGGAAAAATAACTCCAAAATTCACAGGAAGGCACGGAAGATCCTTAACAGGCAAAAGATACTAACAAAAAGACAGCGTGGAGGCCTCCCAATACCTGGTTTCAAACACGCTAGATCATAGCAACAGAAGCACATGGCATTGGCATAGAGAAGGCCCGGAGAAATAAACCCGCACCTTCAACCAACGGACTCCTGACAAAGGTGCCCAAAACACGTGGGGGAAAGGACAGACCTCAGTAAACCGCGCTGCGAAAAGTGGATATCCACATGCAGAAGATCGAAACCAGACACCTATTGCTCACCCTGCATAAAAGCCACTTGAAGTGGATCAAAGGCCTGAATGAAAGACCTCAAGCTCTGAAACCTCCAGAGGAAAATGAGGGAAACTCTTCAAGGTGTCGACTGGGCAGCAGTTTCCTGGATAGGATTCCAGTCACCGGGAAACAGAACCAAGAGGGGGAAATGGGATTATATCAGCTTAAAATGCTTCTGCACAGCAAAGGAAGCAATTAACAGAGCGGAAAACCAACCTTTAGAACGGGAGAGAATCATGGCCTGCTTTTCATGTGTGAGGGGATTAATATCAGAATACATAAAGAACTCAAACAACTTAACAAGAGCAAGTGATCCAATACAAAAAGGTTAAATGATCCGTGTCAATGCATGGAAATGTACGCTGAACCCCATTAGGCCATGCGATTAAGATGTTTTGATAAAGAAAGCATTGTTAGCCCCGTGACTCTGTGAGCCCCATAGGGTGAGATCCCGTGCCGCCAAACACATCAGCCTGTCATCCCTCTTCTCCGGAAAGGAGAGATGCAAGCAGGAGGCAGCCGCAGACCGGACGCTCCGCAGCGGATGAGAAAGAACTACAGACATGTTGGCAGCCAAGACCCAAAATCGACCATGCAGGTGACCCCATGAGATCCCAGCAAGCAGCAGAGGCATACCAAACGCCTCCACTTACCGTACGCTCGCCACGCCACGTGAGAAAGCACAGCTTGTCGCAGCCACAACCTTCTGCAAGGGCACTGTTCGCCTGCAGGAAGAGCACCGATTGCTAACAAGCCACTGAGAGGCCGCTGGCGTCTTTTCCAGTTTGGAAAAATAATCAGTAAAATATTCTAAAAGGATTTAGTACAATTCTCTGACCGTATCTGTGCCTATCAGGAATTTGCAATCCATCCGGGAAGGGGGCCATTGGGTGCCACCTCTACCAAGCACAGTATATGTTTGCCGGTTCCCAAAGTCAGTGCACTGAGTTCCTGGGCTGCTTAATGAATCTCCACAAACTTGGTGACTTCATGCAGCAGAAATCTATGTTCTCACAGTCTGGGAGGCACGGAGTCCAAAATCCAGACGTCCACAGACGGCACTCCCTGCAGGCAGGCTTCAGGGAGGCCCCTTCCCTGCCTCTGCCAGCTCCTGCAGCCACAGGCCGCCAGGCAACAGCACGGCCACCTTCTATGTGTTATGTCCCCCTCCCTAGCCTGACCCGCACACTCCTGATGGCACTTAAGGCCCACGGAAGGGATCCAGCACAGTCCGCTCTCAGCATCCTCGGCTTAATTTCAAGACTGTTTGCAAAGGTAAAAGGAGAGTCACGGGTTCCGGAGACCAGGACACAGACGTGCCTTGGAGAGGCTGTTCCTCTACCTACTCAGAAGTGGAATTTCACTGAGGAGAGAGCAGGGAGAAGTCTCTGCTCCTCCACAAGTGGCATCTTTCCAAAGGCACGTTCATCCTGGGCAGTTGGTATCAGGAAACAGTGAAGGTCATCTCGAACGCTCAGCAGGGGCAGTGCCAGGTTCCCAGGACCACGACCCTCCTTGCTCTTCAGCAC
>PVKS010050247.1:0-11636 GCA_004027875.1 Aplodontia rufa
CAGATAGGGAGCTTCCTGGTGTAGGCAGCAGGTTGGGGACGTTCGGGGGTAGACAGCGGCTGGGAGGAGTCTAGGGTAGACAGAGGGTGGGGGTGTCCTGGAGTAGACAGCAATTGGGAGGGGGCGTGAAGTAGACAGAGGCTTTGATGGGTCCTAGGTAAGACAGCAGGGGGGCGTCCTGGGGTAGACAGCGTGTTGGAGTTCCAGGTAGGGATGGGTGTCTCTGAGTTGGGGAGTGCGCAGGGGTATTGGAAAGGCCATTGCAGATTGGTTGAAGTATTTTGTGGGAAGCGTAAAGAGACAGGTGTCCCGGGCACCTGAGCATTATTTTCAAGAAATGTGTTGAAAGCTTGAATTGCATTTTCAATATAGAGAGCATGTACTACTCCTTACATTTTACCAAAACCCATATCCTCCTATTGGTAGGTGTGTGACTGTATTAAACTGTATTTCTAATTCATGGTGATTTTGACATTTTACCTTTTCTTATTTCAAAGATAGGTAATGATTTAATCTTAGATATAGTGTGTGTGAGTTTGTGGGGGAACGCGCAAAAGCGTGTGCTTCCACACAGCTAAGGATTCGTTGAGCTGAACGATCAAAATGTGGCCCTAAAGACTTTTTATAACACTACTTTTTTCTTGTTCATTCTTTCCATTTTGACCCATAATCAAAGGTCCCTCCACTGCTATGTGTCGCCACGGTGTGCAACATGATATTTTGGTGATGATATGCGGTATTCTGTGCAATATGTATTCAGGCTCAAGGCCTCTGAGTCCATTGAGTTTGCCTTAAAAATGTGGGAGGTCCGTAAAAAGCCGAGTCTGCTAAGTGGTTGCTTTTTTTTTTGTCTGTCTGTTTCCGTTTGAGCGACTTCAGCAAACTTTTGATTGTGGCAAAACAGAAGATTTTCCTATATGCATATACGTGGAATATTCACCAACTGTAATGATCATTTGTCTTAGTTATTACTCATTCTTCATTGGAGGATGGAACATAACTGCTCATTTGACTTTCCTGTGTATTTATTACACTTGTTAATTTTGATGCTGGGACCCAAGCTAGGGAGGTGTAGCTGGAGGTGTGTTCTCCACAAGCCAACTCTGTTCCTTGGCCATGGAGATTGGCCAAAGGCTCTGCCGATATCTCAGAGGAAATCCAAGCAGGGAGGCCTGGTGTCTCCGAAGTTTTAGGTTCTGAGAATCTCACCATTTGCCCGAGGTCTTCCAAATGGTTAAGACTTAATTACCAAGGTAATTGCATTAGCAGGAGGAACCTTTGAAATGAAGTTAGTTCATGACGGAATGTAACTCAGGAATCTACCACAACCCTTCCAGAGTAAAACTGAGGGCATAGGAAGTTATTCCTTGCACTTTGATTATACTCAACCAGCATGCATGTTCAAAAACAGAAAGCTCACAGAAATTCACCAGGCACCCATTTCTAGCCATGATTTGATATTTCAATTCCCTTTTTGAAAATCCCTGACGAGTAAATGTCCACTGGGTGCAAGCCAGGCAATCTAAGGAACAGTGCTATTGCACGCGAGTGAGGTGAGTGTTTGAAATGGAGAGTAAGAGATGATGGAGAGAAGAGATGGGATTTGTGGTTCCACTGGAAGATGCAGCTGTGGCACCTGCTGGTGGTGTCAGGGTGAAAGAAATAACTACACATGCATCAACCTTTTGTTTTCTTCATGGAGGTATGTGATGGAGAGACTGAGATGGGAAAGGTGGGACAAGAGAGATGGGAAAGTTTTGAAATCAAGAGTTGTGGCTTGGCCCTGGGACCACAGGTACATGGGTGAACACACTACGTGAACAGATGACAACAGTTGTGGGGCAGAAGAGTGTCAAGAGAAGATTTTTCGTTAGGATAAGCAAACATTCAACAGGAGTAGATAGAGATCACGATGCAGGTGTGTGTTTCCCAATGGTTCCAATAGCTGGATGCATGTTTGGATGAGTGATTACTCAACAAATATGCAAAAAATGAAAAGAGGGAGTCAAGAATTTTTTCAGGAAATGATGTAAGCCAAGCACCACAGTCTTTTCTGAGTTTGGCCTGGTCTCTCAGGGTCAAGTCTGCTGCAAACTTCTTCAAAAATCACAGAAATTGGCCATTCCACACTGCTTCCCTTTCAGTCCATAGCAAGCGCCCTCAGTGCTCATCTGCCCTCACCTCCAATGTATGGACCCAGTATGGAATCCATGTCTCTCATCAGATTGAAATTCCTTCCTCTAAGTTGGCTGTGAACTTCAACAATGACTTAGGCGCAGCCTTTCTTAGTGCACCTCTCATTGCTGTACAGGCTCCAATGCTTCTGGGATTCTTGGCTCCCTGTCTGAACTCCAAGCACCACTTTCATATGTTTGCCCACATTTCTTATATCTTACCTGAATCCGCCTTACAGCCAGGCTCTTCTGCATAGCCTGAAAGTCTCCGATACATGCACAGCATTTGTGCCCTGTAGAGAACCCTGAGGGGCGACTATCCCAAAAGACACTGTGAACATCTCTGAATGCTGTAGCATGTATGACTTAAAATGCTGAGTGCAATCAAGGGGGTGTGCATTGATGTTCTGATTTCTCCTTTTTCCATTGAGACAGGTGGGTGGAACCCATGCCAGTCACAGGCCACACCCCTCACCCCAAGCCACTGTGGCCCCACCCATGGCCACACCCTCGGATGACCAGTGGGCCCCAGGCCCTCAGTCAGGGCACGTGGATCAAGGGCTTTTTGAAAGTGGAGGGATTTCATCCATGAGGCTTCAGAAGAAGACCCTGAGGCAAGGAAGAGGACATGCTTCTGTTGTCCTCAGTGTCCCGGAAAGCTAAAGAAAAGAATGTTGATAGTGGAAGCAGCGGGGGAGGACACACCGGGATCCTCTTTCTTCTTACTTCACTGGTGAGATTTCCAATGTTCCCAGCCCTGACCTTGCGAGTGTGGGAGACCCCCTTTCATGTGGCTGGCCCAATGAGGCCTGCAGTTGGCGTTTTGACGTAACTGGCTTCCAAGGGCAGACCTCCAGTGTCTTGGGGAGCCTCGGCAACAGGTAGGGAAGCTCCACTGTGGGCAAGGGATGGGGGAGGGCATGTGGTTCCTGCTCAGGGGTGACCGTTGGGGACCAGAAACAGTTGCTGGGTGTGGGATGGATGGCTTGAGCATTGAGGACACAAGGTCAGGCAGTGGTTGTTGGTGCATTGGCTACTGCAGCAGAGGCTTGTTGCATGTTTTTGGCCTCCTGAAGCATGCCTACGTTGACCTGGTTTGAGCCTGGATTTGTATGCGCCAATAGCCTGGGTTGGTGTCTTCCATGGCTGGTGCCAACATCATGTACTGAGGCCTGCAGTGTGCCCAGAGGTAGAGGGAGGGTATGTGTTGTGAAGCTAGGAAAAGTCTGAGGAGGCCAGTAGAAGTGCTGGGTTCAGAAGGGATTCGGGTTAACCTCAAGTTGAGAAGGAAGGCACTCTTTGTTTTTACAGGAGGTATAGACTGAGGGGTAGCAGGATGTTTCTGGGATTCTTAGTTTGTGCTTGATACCTTCCCTTGGGATCCAGGTAGCGATGGGTGTCTCCAAGTTGGGGAGTGTGCGGAGTGTTGGCCAAGCCATTGAAGGTTTGTGGAGGTATTTTGTGGGAAGTGTTAAGAGACCAGTGTCCAGGGCACCTGAGCTTTGTTATCAAGAAATGTGTTGAAGGCTTTAAATGCATTCTCAATATGGAGAGCATGTACTGCTCCTTACATTTTACTAAAACACATATCTTCCTATTGCTAGGTGTGGGACTGTATTAAACTATATTTCTAAGCCATGGTGATTTTGACATTTTACCTTTTCTTACTTAAATATTAGGTAACGATTTAATCTTAGATATAGTGTGTGTGAGTGTGTGGGGAAATGCATGTGCTGCTACACAGCTAAGGATTCCTTGAGCTGAACGATTAAAAAGTGGCCCTAAGGACTTTTTGTAACACTACCTATTTCTTGTTCATTCTTTTCATTTTGACCCATAACCAGAGGTCCCTCCACTGCTATTTATCAGCACGGTGTGCAACATGACATTTTGGTAACGATATGCGATATCTTGTGTGCAATACGTATTAAGGCTCAAGGCCTCTGAGTCCGTTGAGTATGGGTTAAAAATGTGGGAGATCCATAAAAAACCGAGTGTTTCCCCTTGAGCGACTTTAGCAAACTTTTGGTTGTGGCAAAACAGAGGATTTTCCTATATGCATAAATGTGGAATATTCACCAACTTTAATTATCATTTGTCTTAGTTGTTACTCATGCTTCATTGGAAGATGGAACACAATTGCTCATTTGGCTTTCCTGTGTAGTTAATACACGTGTTATTTTTGATGCTGGGACCGAAGCTAGGGAGGTGTAGCTGGAGGTGTGTTTTCCACAAGCCAACTCAGCTTCTTGGCCATGGAGCTTGTCCAAAGGCTCTGCAGATATCTCGGAGGAAACCCAGGCGGGGAGGCCTGGTGTCTCTGAAGGTTTAGTTTCTGAGAATCTCAATATTTGCCCTGGGTCTTTCAAATGGTGAAGACTTAATTACCAAGGAAAAGGCATTAGCAGGAGGAACCTTTTAAATGGAGTTAGTTCATGACAGAATGCCCCTCACGGATTGACCACAACCCTTCCAGACAAAAATTGAGGGCATACGAAGTTTTTCCTTGCACTTTGAATATAGTCAAGGAGCATGCATGTTCAAAAACAGAAAGCTCACAGAAATTCAGCAGGCATACATTTCTGGCCATGATTTGATGTTGCAATTCCCTGCTTGCAAATCCCTGAGGAGTAAATGTCCACTGGATGCAAGCCAGGCTTGTAAGAGTGCTATTGCACAGGATTTAGGTGAGTGTTTGAAGTGGAGAGTAAGAGACGATGGAGAGAAGAGAGGGGATTTGTGGGTCCACTGGAAGATGCAGCTGTGGCACCTGCTGGTGGTTTCAGGGTGAAACATAGTAACTACACATGCATCATCCTTTTGTTTTCTTCATGGAGGAATGTGATCATGCATGGAAAGACTGAGATGGGAAAGGTGGGACAAGAGAGATGTGAAAGTTTAGAAATCCAGAGTTGTGGCTTGGTCCTGGGACCACAGGTACGTGGGTGAACACACTACACGGACAGATGACAGCAGATGTGGGCAGAAGAGTATAAAGAGAAGATTTGTCATTAAGATGAGCAACCCTTCAACAGTAGTAGAAAGCGATCACGATGCAAGTTTGAGTCTCCCAACGGGTTCTATAGCTGGATGCATGTTCGGAAGAGTGTTTACTCCACAATTATGCGAATAATGAGTAGAGGGATTTCAAGAATTCTTTCAGGAAATAATGTAAGCCAAGCACCACGGTCTTTTCTGAGTTTGGCCTGATCTTTCTGGTTCAACTCTGTTCCAAAATGCTGCAAAAATCACAGAACTTGGCCACCCCGCACTGCTTCCCTTTCTGTGCATAGCAGGCTCCCTAGGTGCTCATCTGCACTCACCTCCAATGTATGGACGCAGTATTGACTCCATGTCTCTGATCGGATTGAAATTCCTTCCTCCATGTTGGCTGTGAACTTCACCACTGCCATAGGTGAAGCCTTGCTCAGTGCACTTGTCATTGCTATCCAGCCTCCAATGCTTCTGGGATTCTTGGCTCCCTGTCTGAGCTCCAAGCACCACTTCCATAAGTTTGCCCCCATTTCTTACATCTTCCCTGAATCTGCCTTACAGCCTGGCTCTTCTGCGTAGCCTGAAAGTCTCCTATGCATGCACAGCTTTTGTGCCCTGCAAAAAACCCTGAGGGGCTAATATCCCAAAAGACACTGTGAGCATCTCTGAGCGCTGTAGTGTGTAATACCCAGTAAATGGTGAGTGCAATCAAGGGGGTGTGCATTGATGTTCTGATTTCTCCTTTATCCATTGTGATGGGGGGTGGAACCCAACCTGCCACAGGCCACAGAACTGGACCCCAAGCCACCGTGGCCCTGCACATGGACACACCCTCGGCTGTCCAGTGGGCCCTAGGCCCTCAAGTCTGGGCATGTGGAACAAGCACTTTTTGAAAGTGGAGGGATTTCATCAAGGAGACTTTAGAAGAAAACCCAGTGCCATGGAAGTGGACATGCTTCTGCTGTCCTCCGTGTCCCGGAAAACTGAACAACAGAATGTTGACACTGGAAGCAGCAGGGGAGGGCACACCGGGATCCTCTTTCTTGTTACTGCACTGGTGAGTTTTCCAATGTTCCCGGCCCTGGCCTTGCGAGGGTGGCAGTCCCCCTTGCATGTGGCTGGCCCTACCAGGCCTGTGGTTGGTGATTTGACCTCCCTGACATCCAACGGCAGACCTACAGGATCTTGGAGAGCCTGAGCAGTAGGTAGGTAAGCTCCAGTGTGGGCAAGGGATGGGGGAGGGCATGTGCTTCATGGTCAGGTGAGGCCTTCGGGTCCAGGAACAGTTTCTGGGTGTGGGATGGATGGCTTGAGCATTGAGGACACAAGGTCAGGCAGTGGTTGTTGGTGCAGGGGCTACTGCAGCAGAGGCTTGTTGCATGATTTTTCCAGGTGTACCTGCAAGGGGGCAGGATTGGCCCTGGATTGTTGACATAGCAGCCTTCCATGCATGTATGGAGGAAGAGGCAGCCAAAACCTGGACTGGTGTGCTGCACTTCTGTCCCTACTTCCGTATTTGATTGGTGGCCGCTGGATGTTTTTGGCCTCCTGAAGCATGCCTACATTGACCTGGTTTGAGCCTGGATTTGTATGCACCAGTAGCCTGGGCTGCTGTCTTCCAAGGCTGGTGCCAACATCATGTACTGAGGCCTGCAGTGTGCCCAGAGGTAGAGGGAGGGTATGTGTTGTGAAGCTAGGAAAAGTCTGAGGAGGCCAGTAGAAGTGCTGGGTTCAGAATGGATTCGGGTAACCTCAAGAAGAGAAGGAAAGGCACTCTTTGTTTTAACAGGAGGTATAGACTAAGGGGTAGCAGGATGTTTCTGAGATTCTTAGTTTGTGCTTGATTCCTTCCCTTGGGATCCAGGTAGGGATGGGTGTCTCCAAGTTGGGGAGTGTGCGGGGTGTTGGCCAATCCATTGAAGGTTTGTGGAAGTATTTTGTGGGAAGTGTTGAGAGACCAGTGTCCAGGGCACCTGAGCTTTGTTATCAAGAAATGTGTTGAAGGCTTTAAATGCATTCTCAATATGGAGAGCATGTACTGCTCCTTACATTTTACCAAAACACATTTCTTCCTATTGCTAGTTGTGGGACTGTATTAAACTATATTTCTAAGTCATGGTGATTTTGACATTTTACCTTTTCTTACTTAAATATTAGGTAACGATTTAATCTTAGATATAGTATGTGTGAGTGTGTGGGGAAATGCATGAGCTTCTACACAGCTAAGGATTCCTTGAGCTGAACGATTAAAAAGTGGCCCTAAGGACTTTTGTAACACTACCTATTTCTTGTTCATTCTTTTCATTTTGACCCATAACCAGAGGTCCCTCCACTGCTATTTATCAGCACGGTGTGCAACATGACATTTTGGTAATGATATGTGGTATCTTGTGTGCAATACGTATCAAGGCTCAAGGCCTCTGAGTCCTTGAGTTTGCTTTAAAAATTGGGAGATCCGTAAAAAACCGAGTCTGCTAAGTGGTTGTATTTTTTTCTGTCCTTTTCCCCTTGAGTGACTTTAGCAAACTCTTGGTTGTGGCAAAACAGAGGATTTTCCTATATGCATATACGTGGAATATTCACCAACTTTAATTATCATTTGTCTTAGTTGTTGCTCATGATTCATTGGAAGATGGAACACAGTTGCTCATTTGGCTTTCCTGTGTAGTTAATACACGTGTTATTTTTGATGCTGGGACCGAAGCTAGGGAGGTGTAGCTGGAGGTGTGTTTTCCACAAGCCAACTCAGCTTCTTGGCCATGGAGCTTGTCCAAAGGCTCTGCAGATATCTCGGAGGAAATCCAGGTGGGGAGGCCTGGTGTCTGAGAAGGTTTAGTTTCTGAGAATCTCAATATTTGCCCTGGGTCTTTCAAATGGTGAAGACTTAATTACCAAGGTAATGGCGTTAGCAGGAGCAACATTTTAAATGGAGTTAGTTCATGACAGAATGCCCCTCACGGATAGACCTCAACCCTTCCAGAAGAAAACTGAGGGCATATGAAGTTTTTCCTTGCAGTTTGAATATACTCAAGCAGCATGAATGTTCAAAAACAGAAAGCTCACAGAAATTCAGCAGGCACCCATTTCTGGCCATGATTTGATGTTGCAATTCCCTGCTTGCAAATCCCTGAGGAGTAAATGTCCACTGGGTGCAAGCCAGGCCATCTAAAGAACAGTGCTATTGTTCATGAGTGAGGTGAGAGTATGAAATGGAGAGTAAGAGATGATGGAGAGAAGAGATGGAATTTGTCGGGCCACTAGAAGATGCAGCTGTGGCACCTGCTGGTGGTGTCAGGGTGAAACAAATAACTACACATGCATCAACCTTTTGTTTTCTTCATGGAGGTATATTATCATGCATGGAAAGACTGAGTTAGGAAAGGTGGGACAAGAGAGATGAGAAAGTTTAGAAATCCAGAGTTGTGGCTTGGTCCTGGGGCCACAGGTAAGTGGGTGAACACACTACGAGGAAAGATGACAATGGATGTGGTTCAGAAGAGTGTCAAAAGAAGATTTGTCATTAGGATAAGCAAACTTTCCACAGGAGTAGATAGAGATCACGATGCAGGTGTATGTTTCCTAATGGGTCCAATAGCTGGATGCATGTTTGAAAGAGTGTTTACTCCACAAATATGCGAATAATGAAAAGAGGGAGTTCAAGAATTTTTTCAGGAAATGATTTAAGCCTAGAACCACAGTCGTTTCTGAGTTTGGCCTGGTCTCTCTGTGTCAAGTCTGCTGCAAACTTCTTCAAAAATCACAGTACTTGGTCACCCCGCCCTGCTTTCCTTTTCGTCCATAGCAGGCGCTCTCAGTGCTCATCTGCACTCACCTCCAATGTATGGACCCAGTATGGAATCCATGTCTCTCATCAGATTGAAATTCCTTCCTCTAAGTTGGCTGTGAACTTCAACACTGCCTTAGGGGCAGCCTTGCTCAGTGCACCTGCCATTGCTGTCCAGGCCCCAATGCTTCTGGGATTCTTGGCTCCCTGTCTGAGCACCAAGCACCACTTTCGTAAGTTTGTCCCCATTTCTCCCACTTCCCTGAATCTGCCTTACAGCCAGGCTCTTCTGGGTAGCCTGAAAGTCTCTGATACCTGCACAGCTTTTGTGCCCTGCAGAGAACCCTGAGGGGCAACTACCCAAAAGACACTGTGAACAGCTCTGAGCGCTGTAGCGTGTATAACTTAAAATGCTGAGTGCAATCAAGGGGGTGTGCATTGATGTTCTGATTTCTCCTTTTTCCATTGAGACAGGAGGGTGGAATCCATGCCAGTCACAGGACACACCCCTAGTCCCAAGCCACTGTGGCTCCGCCCATGACCACACAATTGGATATCCAGTGGGCCCTAGGCCCTCAATCAGGGCATGTGGATCAAGGGCTTTTTGAAAGTCGATGGATTTCATCCATGAGGCTTCAGAAGAAGACCCAGAGGCATGGAAGAGGACATGCTTCTGCTGTCCTCGGTGTCCCGGAAAACTGAAGAAAAGAATGTTGACACTGGAAGCAGCGGGGGAGGACACACCAGGATCCTCTTTCTTCTTACTTCACTGGTGAGTTTTCCAATGTTCCCGGCAGTGGCCTTGCGAGGATGGCAGTCTCCCTTGCATGTGGCTGGCCCAATCAAGCCTGCAGTTGGCGAATTTGACCTAACTGGCTTCCAGCGGCAGACCTACAGGGTCTTGGGGAGCCTCGGCAAAAGGTAGGGAAGCTCCAGTGTGGGCAAATGATGGGTGAGGCTTGTGGTTCCTGGTCAGGGGAGGCCTTCTTGGACCAGGAACTGTTGCTGGGTGTGGAAGAAATGGCTTGAGCATTGAGGACACAAGGTTAGGAAGTGGATTTTGGTGGAGGGACTACTGCAGCAGAGGCACGTTGCATGATTTTGCAAGGTGTAAGTGCAAGGGGGCAGGAATGGCCCTTGATTGTTCATTCACACAGCAGCTCTCCATGCTAGGTTGGGATGTATAGAGGAAGAGGAATCCCAAGCCTGGACTGGTGTGCTGCACTGCTGTCCCTGACTCCGTGTCTTATTAGTGGACGCTGGATGTTTTTGGCCTCCTGAAGCATGACTGCGTTGACCTGGGTTGAGCCTGGACTTTTGTGCACCAGTAGCCAGGGCTGCCGTCCCATAAGGCTGGTCCTTGCATCAGGTAGTGAGGGCTGCAGTGTGCCCAGAAGTAGAGGGAGGGCATGTGAGTGAAGCTAGGAGAGGGCTGAGCAGGCCAGGAGAGGTGCTGGGTTCAGAGGCAATATGGATAGCCTCAATAAGAGTAAGAGATGCACTCTTTGTTGGTGCAGGAGGTAGAGTCTGAGGGGTAGCATGATGTTTCTGGGAGTCTTAGTTTGTGCTTGGTACCTTTTCTTGGGATCCAGGTAGGGATGGGTGTCTCTGAGTTGGGGAGTGTGCAGGGGTGTTGGGAAGGCCATTGCAGGTTGGTGGAAGTATTTTGTGGGAATCGTGAAGAGACTGGTTTCCAGGGCACCTGAGCATTGTATTCAAGAAATGTGTTGAAGGCTTGAAATGCATTTTTAATATAGAGAGCATGTGCTACTCCTTACATTATCCTATTGGTAGGTGTGTGACTGTATTAAACTATATTTCTAATTCATGGTGATTTTGACATTTTACCTTTACTTATTTCAAAGCTAGGTAACGATTTAATCTTAGATATAGTGTGTGTGAGTGTGTGGCGGAACGCTCAAAAGCATGTGCTTCCACAAAGCTAAGGATTCGTTGAGCTGAACGATCAAAATGTGGCCCTAAGGACTTTTTGTAACACTACCATTTTCTTGTTCATTCTTTCCATTTTGACCCAAACAAGAGGTTCCTCCACTGCTATGTTTGCACGGTTTGCAACATGAGATTTTCGTAAGGATATGCGGTATCCTGTATGCAATATATATTAAGGCTCAATTTTTCCGAGTCCGTTGAGTGTTCCTTACAAATGTTGGAGATCCCTAAGAAACCGACTCTGCTAAGTGGTTGTCTTTTTTTCTGTTTGTTTCCACTTGAGGGACTTCAGCAATCTTTTGGTTGTGGCAAAACAGAGGATTTTCCTATATGCATATATGTGGAATATTCACCAAATTTAATGATCATTTGTCTTAGTTCTTACTCATCATTCATTGGGAGATGGAACACAATTGCTCATTTGGATTTACTGGGTAGTTATTACACGTGTTATTTTTGATGCTGGGCCTGAAGCCAGGGAGGTGTAGTGGGAGGTGTGTTTTCCACAAGCCAACTCAGCTTCTTGGCCATGGAACTTGTCCAAAGGCTCTGCAGATATCTAGGGGAAATCCAGTCGGGGGGGCCTGGTGTCTCCAAAGGTTTAGTTTCTGAGAATCTCACCATTTGCCCTGGGTCTTTCAAATGGTGAAGACTTAATTACCAAGGTAATGGCATTAGCAGGAGCAACCTTTGAAATGGAGTTACTTCATGACAGAATGCCCCTCACGGATCGA